>JAJIBD010031244.1:67500-163411 GCA_021461705.1 Cryptotis parvus
TTCTCTGGTACGTAAATGCCAGCTATAGCCAGTTCTCAAAGTGATGTTTTTAAAAAAATACTGAATTTTCTTTTTGTTTTTAAGCCACACCCAGCAGTGCTCAGAGGTCACTCCTGGGGGTGCTCCAGGAACTCTGTGTGGTGTGGAGAATTGAACTAGGTTTAACCAATACAAGCAGGGGCCTTATTTTATCTAGCTCTCTAGCTCCCTTTTAATATCGAACCTTTAAAACACTTTTGTGTTTTAAAGGCTCCCAACTGTGCTTGGGAGCTAGAGGGCCCCTCCCAGTGATCCAGGATCTGCTAGACCTGATGGTTCACTGATCAGCATGAGATGCAATGCTGCTTGAACCCAGAGGTATTTGGGTGGGTGTCATGCATTTCTAGGGGTTGAACTTGAGGCCTTGAGCTTGCAGAGTATGTGCTCCAACCCTTGGACTCATTTCCCCAGTCTAGTTATTTATGCTTACTTTTTTTTGGTTTGTTTATGGCATCTGCAGTGGTGCTCAGGACTTACTCCTGGCTGTGCACTCAGGTATCACCCCTTGTGGAACTCAGAACCAGATGGGGTGTTGGGGATCAAACCAGATTGGTTGTGTGCAATGTCAGTGCCTTACCCACTGTACTATTACTTCGGCTCCTGTGTTTCATATTCTTATTAAGTAAACGCACCATGCCCTACTCTATCTCTCTTCCTGCCCTCTCACTCATCGGCCTCTGATAACTTTGGTTTTGAGGTAGGAGTTCAATGGTTTGCTTTCCTTTGGTTCATTTCCTTGCTTTCAAAGCAGAGTTTTTAAAGGTGATCTGAGATGCAAAGGGGCATGATTCCTAGCTCAGGTGTACCCCTCACACAAGTCACACAAGCCCCGAACCAGAAATACTCAGTCTGCTCTTCTCTGGGGAAGTCTGTATGCTCAGCTCTCTCCTGCCCTGTACACACAAACCATGTTCTTCCTGAGAGCTCCTGCTGCCTCATCCGCAAAGAGATGCTGGGATATTCCAGGCTAAACTCTGTGTGCAAATATCAATTATGCAGTTAATATTTTAAAATGTATATACATGCGGGCTGGAGCGAGAGCCTAGCAGGTAGGGCGTTTGCCTTGCCTGCGGCCAGCCTGTGCCGGGGTCGGTTCGATCCCCAGCATACCATATGGTCCCCCAAGCACCAGTAGGGAGTAATTCCTGAGCAAAGAGCCAGGAGTAACCCCTGAGCATCGCCAGGTGTGACCCAAAAAGCAAAAAAAAAAGTATATACATGTATATTGCAGCTTAGGTCATATGGTTACAATAGTGTTGATGGTTTTGATAGACCAAGTTGCTTCACTTTCCCCTACGCCCACCCAGGTCTTCAAGACCCTCCACAACTCTCCTTATGTCATTTTTCCCTCCACTACAGACCACTATTTAGAAGTCTAATTCCAGAGCCTTGCAACAAGCCAGACGACCCCCCCACACCATGAGGGCCTCCATTCTCCACATCAGGACTTCCCTCTCGTCAGAACTCCACCCAGCAGACCAGCCTATCACAGCCCGGCTCCAGCACGGTTCATCAATAAGTGCTGGATTTAGAGATGACTACAAGAGTATGCTACCCGCACAGCAGAGCCTGGCAAGCTACCCGTGTCGTATTTGATATGCCAAATACCAGTAACAATTATAGACCTCATTCCCGTGACCTGATGGAATAGTTTGAGGCTTTTTATGTTCCTGGAGCAAGCAGGTGCCCTCGGGCTCTACTAGCATGAGACAGGACATATGGAGATGTTACTGGTGCCTGCTCGAGCAAATCGATGATGAACGGAAGACAGTGATACAGTGAAGGATTTGTCCTCATTTAATACTGTTTTTGTTTCTCTCTACCACCAATAAGAGATCATTCAGTGTTGTTCTTTTTATGACTTGTTTCACTTAACATAACTCCATGTCCATCTATGTTGCATCAAATGGCATGATTTAATCATGTGTACAGCTGCATAGTATTCTGTAGTGTATTCATGCAGCTTCTTAATCCATTCATCTGCTGTTGGACATTTAGGTGACTTCCATATCCTGATTATTGCATGTAGCACTGCAATGAACATAGGGGTACATATATATTTTTCAATTAATGTTTGAGGCTTAGGTGCCAAGGAATGGAATCACTAGGTCCTGTGGGAGCTCTATTCTTAATTCTTTGGAGAAACCTCCATACTGCTTTTCAGAGAAGCTGACCTCGATGACATTCCCACTGGTGGTGGATGAAGGTTTCTGTTTTCATTCACCCCCTGCCAGCACTGGTTGCTTCCAGTCTTTGTGGTGGTTGCCATTCTCACTAGTGTCACATGGTCTCTCTTTGTCATTTTGATTTGCTCTTCCTGTGAGCAGTATCACTTCTGCCTTTCCAAGGCACCTGCCCTCAAGGCTGGCACTCTTATAGCTCCCCCAATCCCAATGGCTGTTTCTCACTCAGCTTCCAGTTTTTGTTCCCATAACTAACTTCCTTGATAGCTAGTGATGATGAGCCCCCCTTTCATATGCCTAGTGGTCATCTTTATGTGTCTGTTCATTACTTCTCCTTATATTTTGATGGAATTGTGCGTTTTCTGTTATTGAGCTTTGTGGTTGCTTCATATAGGAAGATGATATCTTGTAAAGTATTTTCACACAAAGAACTCCCGGTCACTCTAACAGCAGCCAGGGAGCCTGTGCTGCTGGCGTGCCTGTGCGTTTCCTCACTCCCTCTCTCTCTCAGCTAATCTCTCTCTCCCTTCCCTTCCTCGACTCCTTTGCTCTTTCTCCTTTCCACATCGACATTTATACCTCCTTACCACACTCTTTTTTTTCTTTTTAGGCCATACCCAGCGATGCTCAGGGGTTGCTCCTCTCTCTGTACTCAGGAATTACTCCTGACAGTGCTCAGGGGATGCCGGGGATCCCCAACATTGCTTAGGGGTTACTTCTGGCTCTGCACTCAGGTAACATTCCTGACGGAGCTCAGGGGACCTTATGGGATGCAGGGATTGAGCCCAGGTCAGCTGCATGCAAGGCAAGGGCCCTACCCACTGATTTCTGTCTGGGACACTCTTCTATCTTAAAAGTAAGATCCCAGTCCCAGCCCAGATTTAACTCTCTCTTTTCACAACTAGGCTTATCATAAGATCGGCCCATTTATGACCTTCTGTAATTTCCTCTCGTTCCTGTCCTGTCTCAGTATCCCGTGGGCCTTTGCCCCTCCCCTAAACTTCAGGTGCTGGATGTCCTGGTAAGCCCCTGGGTGGGCAATCCCCTGGCCCCGACCAACTTTGCCCCCCAACAGCCTCTGCTCTTCTGGCGTCTCTGCTGGCTGTGATCCACTCTTTTGCTCAGTTTGACCTGCCGACATTGCTGCAGGTGCTCTGGGCTCCTCCTTCGTGCTCTTTGTGGAACCCTTCCCCACCTCATTGTGCCCCATCTCTCCTGCTTATAGTCAGCACCTCTAAGGCCCTGGTTCAAGTTCTCCACACACAAATCCTCTGAGTGTAGAAACTGAACTCTGGACATTTCTTAAACTAGCCTCCCCTGGGTTCCGGAGCTCAGCCACTCAGAGTCTCTTCCTTCCCCCGCCCGCGCGCCTCCGTCCCTTGTTGCGCCTCCTGCCTTGTGCCCTTTTCTCCCGCCTTTGCTGTCAGGCTCCTGGAGCACCCCTCCATCTCTCTACCAGACAATGGCACTTGCCCTTCCTTTGTGTTCACAGGTCCTTGGCACGGTGCTCCTGTGACGGCTACTCAAGAATCTTCTCAGGCTTTGTTTGGACAAAACCTTCAGCCTGCCCTGAACTCCTGCTCCTGTTTTTGCTTTTGTCCTCGCAGCCCCACCAGCCCAGACTGGGTCAGCTAGCCCTGGGCTTCTCCGGCTTCCCTACTGCTCTCTGCCTTTCTGTCACACTGACCCTTGACTCTCCCCTCCTAGTTTCTTGTCATGTGTAACCCTTTTAGACTGGTTTTGGTGCCTCTGTCAAGGAGATTTCTTGATCTAAACAGCGATTCCCTCCTATCCTAGCCTGACAGTAGCCCCTCTCCCTGTTCAGAGGACATGCGCTCTTCTTTGCCCCAGAATCCTGGCTTCGTGATTCTGCACTGGCTGATGGAGGCGTGGGGATGCTGCGACTGGCCTTGATGGTGGCTCCTCAAGCCCATCCCAGCTCCGCCTGGCTACCGACCGCCAGGCTCACCATTCACTGACTGTGGACTGAGTGTCCTTTGTCATTTTCACCTCAAACTAAAAAGAAAAAGATGCCAAAGGTTAAGAGAAAGTTTTTTGATAAGGGATAATTGAGGGAAGCACAGGAGAATGGAAGACCAGAGATCGACAACGGAAGTGCCCACCGGCAGTGAGAGCAAAGGTGTTTGAGTCCTTGTGAGGGGCTAAGACTGCAGAGTTGTTCAGGCACTCAGTGCTGCCTGTGTGGGTTTTGGGTCAGTGCCCCCCATGCCCATGATCCTATGGGCACAGGGAGATCAGAGCAGGGTGCCGATGGGGGAAACAAAGGCCTAGAGAATCAGGAGGGCCAGAGCTATAGCACAGCCGGTAGGGCGTTTGCCTTGCATGCTGCTGACCCAAGTTCTATCACCGGCATCCCATATGGTCCTATAAACACTGCCAGGAGTAATTCCTGAGTGCAGAGCCAGGAGTGGATGTGGAAGAAGAAAGAGGAGGAGGAGGAGGAGGAGGAGGAGGAGAAAGAGAGTGCAGACTATGGGGGGTCACATACCTAGGGTGGCCTGTGTAGATTGAGCCTGTCTATACTGACACCAGGAACGAGATGCCCCGGACAGGGCTATTGACATCACTGCAGGATGCCCACCAGAGCAGGGGGTGACGGGCACAGGGTGAGTGTTGACTCGGGGAGACTCAGAGGTGAGGCAGGTGGAGGGGATGGAGCTGACGTGGCCGGGCCAGACCAGAAGAGCAGATTCTTGTCAAACACACAATTTAATTCTGAGACTGTCATCCTCGTGCCTGGGAGATTTTCAGCTCGCCATCGTGTCATTTACAGATGGATTTGCAGCAGCAAATTACAAGTTTGTAAGCAACAGCTTCTCTGACGCCTTGAAGGGGAAAAAAAACCTCTGTCTCCCTCTGCAAATTATAAATTCACAACTAACAGCGTTAACCGATGGAATACAAAACAAATTCATTACCCAGCTACGTGGCCCCATTGAATACCAAGAGAATGAGCTGCCGGGTTTTGTCAGGGCAGGGTGTTGTCGGGAGATGAAGGTGGCATAGCAGTCTCCCCACTTTTGTCTTCTTGGTGTCCTTTCAGGCCCACAGAGAGTCAGTCCTGCCTCTCGACCCAACCTGAGGGGCGTGAGCTGCCTGCATGAAAAGAGGCTTGAGGGCCCCAGAGACAGCACAGGCATCGTGTTGGCCTCACATTCAGGCTCAATCCCATGCACCCACAGGATCCCCTGAACACCACCAGGAGTGATTCCCGAGCTCAGAGCCAGGATGTCAGGTGTGTTAAGGAGAAAGAGGAAGGAAGGAAGGAAGGAAGGAAGGAAGGAAGGAAGGAAGGAAGGAAGGAGGGAGGGAAGGAGGGAAGGAAAGAGGGAAGGAAGGAAGGATGGAAGGAAGGAAGAAAGGGAAGGAAGGGGAAAGGAGGGATGGAAGGAGAGAAGGAAGGAAGGAAGGGGAAAGGAGGGATGGAAGGAGGGAAGGAAGGAAGGAAGGAAGGAGGGGAGGGAAGGAAGGAAGGAAGGGAAGGGAGGGAGGGACGGAGGGACGGAGGGGAGGAAGGAAGGAAGGAAGGAAGGAAGGAAGGAGGGAAGGAGGGAAGGAAAGAGGGAAGGAAGGAAGGATGGAAGGAAGGAAGAAAGGAAGGAAGGGGAAAGGAGGGATGGAAGGAGAGAGAAGGAAGGAAGGAAGGGAAAGGAGGGATGGAAGGAGGGGGAAGGAAGGAAGGAAGGAGGGAGGGAGGGAAGGAAGGAAGGAAGGAAGGAAGGGAGGGAGGGACGGAGGGACGGAGGGAGGAAGGAAGGAAGGAAGGAAGGAAGGAAGGAAGGAAGGAAGGAAGGAAGGAAGGAAGAGGTAGTAGAGTCCCAAATCTGGGGACGACCCAGCAGTAGAGAATGGGGTTCTTTTGTCTGATAAAACAACCGCAATGCTCTTTGAAGATACTCTCTTGTGGAAGCTCATGGTAGAAGTCCTGTGTCAGGACATTCTCTAAAAAGGGGACACCGTTTCCACTGTCTACCAACACAGGGAAAGATGGGGCCGGTAAGCAGGGGTCAGACTGGCCAGGTGAGTCTCAGCTCAAGCAACAGAGCCACAATTACACATCTGTCCAGGAGGTTGCCCTCCTGAGACTTCTAGATGGATGATTGTAGGAGGGGGATCAAGGGAGAACACAAAAAGCAGAGACAGCTGGAGGGGCTGGCGGGCGAGAGCGTGGTAGGAGAGCAGGGACCTTACTCTCACTCAGAATATCTGATTCTGTCTCACCCTGAGGAACAGCTCCTATGGGCGGCCCTGAAACTTGCTCTCCCCTCTTTAATCTCCGCCTTGGAAAGTCAGATTACACACATGAGTGAGACTGAACAAATAAACTCTCCAACATTTATTTACCCCATCCCTGGGGGGCAGACCCGACCTGACACTCGGTCTCCTTTCTGCGTCTGTTCTGAATGAATGGAAATTCACTCATGCAGAAGCCTGAGCAGTTGGCAGAGGATGCGGAGGATCTGGTGCGGGAAAAAGGAAGAACCGTTCCAACGGCTCTCACGTCAGCTCCTTTCAAGGAAGCACCTCCGAGCAAGACGAGCTTTCCTGCCGTTCCCATCTCCACCTCCTCCTGCAGAATGACTCCTCTCTTTTTCGCTGGTTGGTTTGTTTTTGTATTCGGGTCACACCCGGCAGTGCTCAGAGGTTCCTTCTGGCTCTGCACTCAGGAATTACTCCTGGCCGTGTTTTCAGGGACCATATGGGATGTCAGGGATGGAACCCAGGTCGGCTGTGGGCAAGGCAAAAGTCCTCCCGCTGTGCTGTGGCTCAGCTCCGTGAATGACTCCTTTGGTCTCTCCCTGTTCCTTTCTCTGTCTTCTTCCTCAGGAGCAAATGAATCCCTCTCCTTGTCTCAGGTCAGGCAGTCTGCCGCCAGCCCACTGAGCAGTCGATGGAAGCTTCCCACCACCCCTTTTCTCCAAACAAAGACAGTTTTCTGTCTAAGAAAAATTTTGGTGCCATCTGTTACGATAAAATATTTTCACCTTGTTTTATGAACACATTTATATTCTTGGAAATAGGAGATTGTTCTACAAATGCTGAGATGAAGGCTGCTTTTGTTCATTAACAACATAAAGTCGGTTTGATGTCAGTATCTGTCTCTACTTTCTCTTCCAGGCTGTGTATTAGTCCATAAGCTTTTTTAAAAAATCATCTCTTTTGCTAGGCATTTAGGCATTTTACTGTTTAAACACCCACATGCCCTCTCCACGTTTATCTAATGATTTCCTTAAGCTAGGTTCTTAGAAGTGTACTCACTCCTGAGAAGGCACTTCCCAAGGGCCGTTGTTGTATTAAGTCAGGAATTTGGAGCCAACGTGTCTGCTCCTCGTCGCCCCCTTGCAGATTATCTTATATAGTCCCCTTGTATTGTGTAGCCAGCTCCTCTCTTAGCTGTGTCTCAGCAGTTCCTTGAGATAGTAAAGAAAGTGTTCCTGTGGCAAGTGGTCAGGAGATTTCCCCCAAAGAAGAAAGGACCCATTGCGTGTGTGTTGGTGGGGGGCATGGAGGTGTATACAAGCCTGGGATCACGTGATCCTGCTGCTCTTTTCCTGTGTTTGGTGTTGAGGCCTCCATTGAAGGATTTGAGCCATGGGTGAATGAGTTGGTTTTTATGAAGCGGGGGTGGCTATTTGGATGCTGAGGAGAGGCAGTGGGAGGGACGGCAAGGAAGAGTGTTAACGGGGATGATGACGGAAGTGACAGGTGACCATTGTGGCAATGGTTCCTACGGTGCCAGAGGTGATGGGGCGAATGGGTAATGGCAGTGGAGAAAGGCCGTGGGCACAGTGGGCACAGGTGGTGGCGGTGAGGTTGATGAGGGAGGTGAAGACCTTCTGAGGGGTGGGAGAGTTGGTGGTGGGGTTCTGGAGTGGTCCCCGAGACTGACCCTTCGCTATGGCCTTACACTGTGCAGGTGCATGAGCAATTGCTCGTGGATTTTTTTTACTTTGTTTCCATTTATGTGTTTTCTAGTACGTCATTAATTAATTTTTTTCAAACCCACTCAGCACAAACCAGATAATTTTTTTTACTTTCACTCCTGAGTTGTTCTTTTTCAATGATTTTTTAAAATTCAGTCACTGTGAAATACACATTTAGAAAGATGTTCATAATTAGGGCTCAATCATACAATGTTCCCAGCACCCATCCCTTCATCAGTGCACATTTCCCACCATCACTGCCCCCAGTTTCCTTCCCACTCCCCTCCTCACAGCCTGCATGGATTCCTGACAACCTGTTTTGCAGGGAGGGAGAGTTGGTCTGAGACACAGACCACAGAGAGAGTGAAGAAAGCAGCAGACTCTGGGCCCCAGAACCAAGAGACCCACAGCTGGAGGAGAGACCCAGAGGAAAATTCAACAGTGCTGGATGCTGGGAAGGGCCGAAGGAAAGGACACTAGGAGTGGCACAGAAAGACCTGAGAGCCCGGGCTGAGCTGCCTGCAGGACCGGAGGAGGAGTGCGTGAACCTGATTTGGGGGGCTCCACGGATGGCCTCAGAGGGGAGCAGCAGGTAGGCTGGACCTCTGGAGTGCCCGTTGAGTGCCCCAAGTTAGCTCATAGCATGGCGGATGACTGTGGCTCCCCCACCCACACCCCCATTTTTAGCATCCTTGTTCTAACCTTTTCTTAAGAGGAAGAGGAGTCTGAAGAAGGGGTCCAGAACTCTGCCCCAATCTTCCTCCACTCCCTCCCCCCAAAAAACGCAGAAATGCTCTCATTCAGGGAAGCCAGGCTTGTGTTTGGGCATCAAAGGGTTAATCCATATCTGAGAGTTGTTGGGGGGGGGGGGTGTCCAGTCTCTCCCCCCTCCCACTGCCTCTCACCCAGGTAGTTCCAGAGCAGCCACAGAATCCAAGGGTAATGGGGAGGGGGCTTCACTGTGGATGAGACAGAGCCGGTCCCCCTCCCGGATTAAGGACACTGGTGACCTCACATGGTTTCCATGGTGACAAGACCAGGGATCCAGGGAAACTTGGTGAATTCAGCCCTGCCCCCAGTCTTCTGCCAGACTCTGCTCATGGGGAATGGGGTGCCTCCGAGAGCCAATGAGTTCATGGAAGAAGGATGAGGGCTAGGGCCTAGAAGAGAGGATTTGTTTCCCTTTCCAGTGGACCATGTCCACTCCCTGGAGTGCCCTGAAAAGCTCCCTCCTTGGGGAAATGGGGTGTTGAGTGGAGACCCTCACAGGGAGACCTGGTAGGTAATCCGTTGGCAATTGGATCTCAAGATAGGAGGCATTTGCAGCCTAAGAGACTGTAAAATGGGTAGGGTTCTTGCCTTGCACACGGCCAACCTGGATTCAAGCCCTGGTAATCCATATGGTCCCCCAAGCCCCACGAGGAATGGCCCCTGAGCACAGAGCCCCTGAGCACCAGTGGGTACAAACAAACACAAAACAAAAGATAGGCAGCATTCCTGGGGCAATGCTAGGCACCAGGGCAGAAGCAGAGATAGATGGGAACTGGAGCAACAGGGGTCCATTTGCGAGTAGGGGTTCTCTCTGGTTTGAAAGGGGGTGCTTGTGTCCAGGGCTTGGTTTTCTGGAGAAGCCAGGAGCCAGCACTTGAGAGCCAGGGGTGAGTCAGCCTGAGACGTGTCAGAACTCCTGTGCTGGTCCATTTCACACCACATCAAGAGAACTGCGTCCTGGAGCTGACCTCCTCCTCTCCTCTTCTGTCTGCTCTGATCCAGAGAAATCAGAAACACCACATTGGGCCCATCCAAGCACGGAATCACGTGACCCTAAAATGCACTGTCCCAGCCCCACTCCCTTGCACCGAGCACCCCTAGCCATGGCAGTGTCACTTCGGAGGGGATTGACCCATCCCTGGCAGGGGCCAGATGGAGCAGTGCTGAGAGAACAGGGCTGTGATTCTTTTTCAATCCCCGAATGGGGAAAACTGCAAGGGGGCTTGGGCAGCGAGCTTCCTGATCTGAAATGGGGACCCGCATGCACACCTTCATCTCTGTGGCCTTTCTGAGGGGGAATTGTGGGAAACCCAGAGGTCAGGCAGTGTCTGCAAGTGGTCATCCCTGCAGGATCCACCATGTGCATCCACAGAAACAGGGGAGATTTCCCTTCTGAGAATGGGCCCAGGAACATACAGCCAGACCTCTGCTCTGCAGCCCAGCTGGGTATCCCTAGGGGAATCATGTCATCCCAAGCAAGACAGGACCCAGTTGCCAGAGCCAGCAGAATTAGTTGGCGGCATTGGAGCGGCTCTAGGAGGTTGACTGGGGGTGTGTCTTTGCAAGAATCGGTTCTCTTGTAAAACCTGCTTTAATGACTCCTGAGGGACCATTTGTAATCAACCCATCAAATGGTCAGGAAAGCTTAGTTGGCATCTCTCTTCCTGGGAAAGCATACCTTATGTGGGGAACATTCTCCATCAGGGTCTCTGTCCCCTGCCCCATAGCCAGCAGCCCAGAGCTGAGCCTGGACCCTGATCTGCAGTGACCCCAGTCACTCTCCTGAGCAGTCTGCCAAGGCTGTTGGGGACCAGGCCCAAAGGCTCCCAGCCCAGGCTCCACTGCATGCAGCCCTGACAGGAAGCTTCAAAGACATGCTCACCCTGTGCCTCATCTTCTCCTGTAACTCCTCCAGACCCTGATGCTCAGAGTTGGTTCTTGAGATTTGAGTTCTTTGGGCCACTCCCTTACTGCTTTGCTGGGGGTTAGTGAGTTACTGAAGCACCATCTTGGAGGGTGCAGCAAGGTTCGGTGCTTGCCTCGCACATAGCAGCCAACTCAAGCGTAACCTCTGGCACTCCATAGGGTCTCCCAAACCCCCTGCCCCCAGGTGCTCCTGGAGTGCAGGGCCAGGAGTCATCTCTGAGCATTGGGTGTGGCCGCCAAACAAAAGCAAACCAAAAGAACCACCTTGTGATGCTTCTTTTCCTCTGTTCTCAGGGGCCCTCTGCTCCACGTTGTCTCCAGACTGGCCGTTGCTCTTCCCTGAGCCCCTCAGTTCCATGAGCTGCTGTGGACCCTCTGGAGTTTCCTGATAAGCAGTTGGATCACTAACAGATCGCTACGGCTATTTCTCCTTCTCCCCAAAAGTCGCACATCTATTTATTCATTATTTATTACTTATTTATTGGCTTTTTTGGGTCACACCCCAGAGATGCACAAAGGGTTACTCCTGCGCCTGCACTCAGGAATTACTCCTGGAGGTGCTGGGGTGGGGGATTGTAGGGGATGCTGGGGATAGATCCTGGGTTGCTGCATGCAAGGCAAGCACTTTACCTTCTGTACTATCTCTCAGGCCCCCTTATTTATTTTTGAAGTGTAGATTTTGTTGGCGAGAACTTCCAGAACAAGGTAAGCTGCTGGTGGCAATAGCCGGTACTTTGGCCTTTCCTTGGCTTGGATAGAAAAACCTCTGGCTGGTGTGTGACTGCTCAGAATTATGCTATCAGTTTCAGAGAGATTTATTTCTTTATTGTGTCTTTTTTGAAAATTTTTATTAGGAGTTTTCATCAACATGGGTGTTCCCATGTTGTATTTAATGTGTTTTGGTGTCTGCGGAGATGCTCCCTTTCTGGTCATTGATAAGATGAATCACAAAGACTGATTTTCCAATACAGAAGCCTCTAACTGTTGCATTTCCAATCTGTGACATGGGAGATGTGTTGTCCAAGAGAAATCAGCAGAGTAGCTCCGAGCCCCAGACCCCCCAGCTATGCTGGGCCGCTGCTTTCCTCCTGAGAGCACCCTTGCCACCCTCCTTCCCGGGCAATACACACGCGCTTTCCTGGGCGCGCGGACTGCACCCACTTAGCACAGATGGTCACTCCATGTGTCCTGTCGCTAGCATCTCTGGGAGTCAGGGGTCCCTCCTGGGTCCCATCCCCAGTCCAGGGTCTGTCCCCTCAATCAGTGTTCTGTAGGTGGAACACATCCATGCCCATGCTTAGGGGTCCACATTCATGTACTTGAGGCCCCTCCTTGCCAGAGACCTCCCCCACACCCGACCCTCACCCCCAGGGCCACTGTTCAGGCGCCAACTGTGGGAACTGCAGAGATGCCCCATCCCTGGCCTCACAGCACCGCAGCTCCCTGGAGCCTCTTTAGAGTGCAGCTGGCCTTGTTTCCTCTCATAAATGGCCGCTTCGCACAGCATCGCAGCCCCAGGGGACAGCGCTCCCCCACCCGCCAGAGCTGCTGCCTTTGGAGACACAGGAAAGAGAAGCCAAGTGGGCTCCGAGGGGCCAGATGACCAGGAGGGAGGGAGGAAGAGAGGGAGGGACGAGGCAGCAGTGGGCTCCGATGGCCGAGTCCCCCCACTGCCAGGCTTCCTGTACATCCCAGACTCTGCCATCGAATCTGGAACTTGGAAATAGCCCTGCCTGGGGCTCCTCCCAGCGTCCTTCCCTTCTCAAGAGGCTTCATTTGTCATTCCCTGTCTCCCCCAGGCCACCTGCTCAAATCCTCAGTTCTTGGACCAAGAAGACCTTGGGGCTGCTATAAAGGCTCAGGTGGGGTGCCGGCCAGGTTGGCACCTAGAACCCCCTACTTCCATCTTCCTGGACAAGGCTCTGACTGAGTCAGATGACATGATCCAGAGGGCAGAGGGTGGGACTGTGGTGCCAGGCAGGCCTGGGTTCCCAAGGCCTCCTCCACCCATCCGTGGGGCACACCACAGAGGTCTGGGGAGGAGGAGATGGAACAGCCCACTGGGGGTAAAGCACTTGGTACGGGGCCTGGAATGTGGCCTGGCACCTAACAACTTTGTGTTAGCTGAAGTTGTCCATCGTGTTATCAATGATCACAACATCCCAGGTGAGGAAGGATGGTCGCAGCAGGTCCGGACTGTCACTGCTGGTACTTTCCTCTCTTGGTGGCTGGAATCAGCCAAGAGTCTTAAGAGCAGGACATCGAGCTGCTGAAGGACCTCCGGCAAGGCCTGGTGCAGACAATGATGCTCTCTGTGAACAGTGACTGTTTCAGTGACACAGACCAGGATGTCCGCAGTTTTGGTGCTTGGGCTCTGCCCTCCAGCCTCTTCTGATTTATGTAACAAACATTTCCACTGAACCTCATCAACTGTGCCCCGTCCAGTCCTCATTCTGGTACGTACCTTAACTTGGTATGAATAATAATGATATTATAATATTAGAGGCCTGGAAGAGAGTAGACGGATGAGAGCTTGCCTTGCACGAGGTAGACCCAGGTTCAATCCTGGCACCACATCTGGACTCCCAAACCCTACCACGCGCGATCCCTGAGCATAGAACCAAGAGTAAATCCTGAACACAGCTGTCTGTGGTTCCCAATCAGAACAATATCAAATTGAATCCAACCAACCACAGCCACATGTGGCCAATGAAGTTTTCACACCTGTTTTCACTCAGGAGAGAGCTGAGTCATCTGTTACTTGTCCCAGGTCACCGAGGAGAGAGAGGGTTGGCGATTTTCTGCCACTGGGGCCACGGTCAGGTTTCCATCCACTCGAGAACTTAGACTAAACTCTGCGGAACGGTCATGGAAGATGCCTGAAATCTCCCCCTGTTCCCACTTTTGAGGGTGTGGAGGCACAGCAAGGGCATCAGGGGCTGGGCAGCGGTGACTGTTCAGAGGACGCTGCACTCTAAAGCGCCTAGCTCTGCCAATGCAGGATGTCCCCGGAGAGGACCGCGGAAGTGAACCGAAGATCGCCTCGTTCAGAACAGCCACGTTGTTTAATACACTATTCACAGAAGCTCTCCAGCAAATCTTCCTGAAGAGAACTGAGAACCCTGTTGCCCTCTTCTCCCTACCTCACCCTGTGCTCCTTCAGGGGCGCTGATGGACTCTGAAGAATGAGGAGCTGTTTGGGGCTTTTGGAGTGAGCGAAACAAGGCCAGACTCGCAGACAACCCAGTTCCTACACCAGGGTTCTGCTGGCCATCTGTGGGTCCGAGGAGCCCTGCACCCCGTGGAGGCAGTGTGTGGCTTCTGTCCTCTTTAGTGTCCACTGTCTAGAAGGAAAGAAACAGAGAGCAGAGGTGGGGGGGGCATGTGTGTCCCCGCTGAAGCCAAGGGAGTCCAGACTCAGCACCCCACAGCCTTCTTGCCTCACAGGAAGGAAGGAAGGAAGGAAGGAAGGAAGGAAGGAAGGAAGGAAGGAAGGAAGGAAGGAAGGAAGGAAGGAAGGAAGGAAGGAAGGAAGGAAGGAGGAGGAGGGAGGGAGGGAGGGAGGGAGGGGAGGGGGGAGGGAGGGAGGGAGGAGGAGGGAGGGAGGGGGGAGGAAGGAAGGAAGGAAGGAAGGAAGGAAGGAAGGAAGGAAGGAAGGGAAGGAAGGAAGGAAGTTGCGAAGACTTGGGGCCTCAAGAGGACGCTCAAAAGGGCGGGAGCACCTTGCCTGGCGGACCTGGGTTCCACCAGGCTGTGCAGCTTCCCAAGCGGGGCTGGGTGGAGCCTGGGTGAACCCCACCTCCACTAGGGAGCCTTGCACGTAAAGTAAGAATAAGAAACAAAGCCAAGCTCAAGAGCGTGGAGGCTCCAAGTCTCACCCACTCATCTGCCTGTGTGCGACAGAGTGGTAGCAGTGTGTGTCTGCGTCTGCAGCAGCTGGGACAGGAAGCACAGAACTGCTGCTGTGGGCCGGTGCTGGGTGTGGCCATCAGGCCCCTCGGGGACGGCTGAGAAGCCTGGGCTTGGTGCTCCTAGCTCCGGGGCCAAGGTGTAAAGATCCTCTTCCAGACAGCGGTGCCAGTGAGCCGGTTCAGGATGGTGCCCAGCTGCCATCCTGGGGCCCAGTGACCACCCCAGTTGTGTCCTAGGATCCACAACGGGCCACTTCCCCAGATGGCAGAGAAGGGGCTTTCTCTCCCTTTCATCTTACTGCCCAGGCAAGCTGCAGCACTGTGGCTGCACCCACACAGCCATGACGTGAAGGTCTCAGGACGGCCCCCAGAGTCGTGCCACCCCATGCCTTCCCTTGGGTATACCAGCCTTCTGGCCTCTTCTGTCCACCTCTGCTGGGGCTATGGGGTTGTGAGTCCAAGATGGCCCAAGGTGACTGACTCTGCAGGGGTCCAGCCTGGTCTATGTGACACTTGACCTTCAGCCTGCTAGAGCCGTGGGGCCTCCCCTCACACCCGCTCCTGCACGCACACTCCCCAGCGGCTGCATTCAGGGGGCCCCACTCTCTATTCAAGAAGCGGCCCTGGTGTCTGAATGAATGCTTCAAGACAGCGGGTGCAATTAACGGCGCGGCTGCAGTATTATTAGCCGCTGATGGGCAGGGCTGCCTTTGCCAAAGACTATAAATACGCGGGGCCAATGACTCAGCAAATCTGGTGCTATTTTTCTTGCAGGACCGGGGGCTCTGTGGCTGTGTACACCGTGGCCCCATCTCCAGCAGCTCCCATGGCTTGTAGCCATGGAAACACAGTTCTCCCCCAACTGACAAAAGGGGAGTCTCCCCCCAGCCCCACCCCCCACCTCGGGAAGGGAGCGGGACCCAGGCGGCTGTCAGTGAGCAGAAACAGGTGCCGCGTCCTTGGTTGCTTCAAAGGTGCAGGCGGGGCCTGGCCTCTCAGAGCACTCTGAGGGTCTTTGGACACGGCCTGGTCCCCTGGTCCAGTCCAGCAGCTCCTGCACCCTTACCACCCGCCCAGCAGTCCAGGGCAGAGGCTGGGAGGCTGCTCCTAGGGCCCTGTGGCAGGGAGGGCACAGAGGTACTGCTGGACAAGGGGAGCACAGCACATGGGAGAGGGAGGCTGGGGAGTGGGGACGGGGCTGGGTTGACGAGAGGAGGGAAGGAGATCAAATATACCGTAAAACAGAGATGGGGAGCCAGAGAGATAGTCCAGTGGGAAACGCGCTTGGTGACCCAGGCTCCTTCCCTGGCACCCCATAAGGCTTCCCAAGTTTACCAGAAGTGATCCCTGAGCTCAGAGCCAGGAGCAAGCCCTGGACACTGCCAGGTGTGGTCCCTAAAGCAAAGCAGAATAAAATAAAACTGAGCAGGGAGTTGCGGGTGAGGTTCTTAGGGGCTGGGGGGGGTACAGAGATGAATCAGAACTGGACCTTTCTCCTGGGGGCTCTGTTAGGGGAAATCAGAGCCAGCATCATGGCCCGCTCGGGAGACCTCAATGTTAGGGTGTCGCTGTGGTCCTGCGTCAGGGCGAGAGGTCTCTTGAGGGTTGGCCACTCGAGAGTGGGGGGGTGGGATGTCATGGTGGAAAGCGGCAAGGGGCAGCAGGGGCAGCCAGGGAGCTGCACCCCTAATTCTAGTGAGGCACCTCTCAGCATGTCTTCCTTAGTGCCTAATAGAGTTCATGCTCCTTCGGCCCCGTTCATGCATGAGCAACTGCTGGCCTGCATGGCATCAGCGCCCCAGGCTTGCTGGCCGAGAACAGGGGTGCCCACAGACCCAGCCCTGTCCCTCATCCTCACCCCGGGACAGCCTTCTCTGTCTGTCCTGTCCCCCCAGGATCTGTCGCTTCAGGCAAAGTGAGGGGCTGGGCCCGCTGATGTCTAGAGCCCAGTGTTCCTGTCCTCAGTTTCCCCACATTCCAAATCACCTGTCTTCCCATTGTTCATGGATTTGCTTAAGAGGGCGCCAGTAATGACTCTATTTGTTGGGAATGAGGTCCATTATTGTTATTGTTTTTGGCATATCGAACACACCACAGGTAGCTTGCCAGGCTCTGCCGTGGCAATGGGTTCATCCCAGGGGGCCCAGTCTTTTCTAAGTCAGACCATCCACCATCCAGGGCCCATGGGGCAGAGCCCTGGGGGGGTGTAGACAAGCCTGTCTCCAGTCTACCACCTGATGATGCAGCCAGGCACCGCAGCCACACCTGCAACACCTTGAGGGGCAGGACATTCCAAATAGAGAAAAGAAAGTTACAGGTCAGCATGAACATCATTAACAGATGCTTACAAAGAGCCACCTGCTTCCCGGTCTGTGCCCTGCTTGGGAGAAACTGGCCACCTGGTCCCTCAGGACACCTGATCCAGCCTGAGAAGCCAGGGGCCACAGGAGCAGAGAAGGTGGGACTCTGCTTGCTCCCACGCCGACGCTCCTGCCTCTGCAACTTCTCTGCTTGGGTTCAGGACAGGCTACTTGAGGTTTGGGATCTGCCTTCTATAGGCTGTCTGGTTCACAGTCAGGCTCCAGATGATTAAAACCCCATTCTCCACGCCCGAGGCAGGCAGGGGATGAGAGGTGGGGACATGCTTTATATCTTCTCTCACCGACCCAGTGGCCAACCCCATTTCACAGAGGAGCAAACCGGGGCTTGGGAAAGTTTCCAGCCAGACTCCTGAGGTCACCCAGGAGCAAGAGGCAGCACAGGACAGCAACCCAGGTCAGCGACACTGGGCAGGTGGGGGCAAGGTGCGGGGTGTGGGGCACTCCCTCAGCTGCTTGGCTCCCCGCCTTCAGCAGCTCTGGTAAAGTGCCTCAAAATCCTTGGGGGAGGTAGAGGAGCCATAAATAGCACGTGGGATTGTGAAGTAAAAAACCAAGTCACAGAACAATATATACAGGACGATTCCAGTCGAGGGAAAAAAACAAGTCTGAAGCGGGAGGCAGAGAGCTGATCCAGGCACAGGCTCTGACCTGTGGCTGGAGCTGGGACCCCAGGCTAAGGGCAGCAGGACGGAGGTGGGCCTGTGCCCTCCATTCCTAACGCTGTGGCTCCCTCAATCACAGGCCTTGGGCAAGAATGAGCTTTCTCTTCAGCCAGGCCTGGCTTGCCCATGCCCTGTCTGGCAAAGGCTCTGAGATTGAGCTGTAGCAGCTGAAACTCAGCGGCCTTGAAGACTGTTATGTGGAGGAGCCTGTGGAAGAGGCCGAGTGTGTGAAGTATCTACGTGGGCTGGTCCCCTGCTCCTTTCCCTCTCTCTTTGTCTAAGGGACAGAACAGACGTGTCTCAGTTCTGGTCTGGGTCTCAGCTCAAGTTCTGGCTGACCACACAAAACTATGACCACACACTGAACATACCCACTCTAAGGCATCAATCCAGGGCTATACAAGCAGCACCCTTAATCTGAGATTGGGCTAACCTCAGATTTCCTCTCATTTTCAGTCTTTTATCTTATCTCAGCTCCTATCTTATCTTATCTTTGTTCTGCCAGAGATTCTCCCCCATGGCCTTGCACTACAAGGCAAGTGCTCTGTCCTGGTTTAGGCACAACCTAATTGTGATCTTTACAAATGAACTTGAGTGGAGGCCTCCTAAAATGACTTGGAAAGAACTGTCCCCAAGGGTCCCCTAACCACAGAGATTACCCCTACAACAGCTGTGAGAGCTGGCCCGAGTAGTGTTGGAGTCAGGGCTCAGTAACCCAAGGACCGGGTGAGTGAGCTGATGGAGGAGAGTTCACTGAATGACAGAAACGCCCCGGTCAGCACTAGGGTCCAAAGTGCTATTAAGGAAGGACCACGTGCACTGGGAGCAGCTCCTCTGTAGGATATGCATGTCATGTCCATCATGGCCCAAGGTCCTGTGGGGCACAATGGGAAAGTGTCTCTGGGCTGTGAAAGGGTTGTCTGTGTGTTCTGGAGAGGGGTGCATGGACTTAGTCTTAAGGAACAACTCGGAGATGACCAGAAGCTGCGAATCTGAAGAGCGCAGGTGCCGGAAGTGCATCAGGGGCCACGTAAACCCCATCCTGGGGGTTGGTGAAAGCATGCCCTCCATGCTCAGCCCTATTTCCAGGGCTGCCTGGATTCACAGTGATGTGATGCTCTGGCCCCCCATCTCCATGCAGACATGGCAATCGGGAAAATGGTCTTTTCCATCTGGACTCGGCTTAACTGAAGCTTAAACAACAGGGGTAACGCCTAGGCAGCAGACAGCAGGGTGTTCATAGAGTAGGAAGTTCACACCTGGGCAACCCAGGGCTGGTGTGAAAGCTCGGGCTCCTTGCTTCATCCCTCCACCATCTTTAGTGTGAAAGCTTGCTCTCATTTTGATGACTCTTAATAAGTAGCTAAAAGGCTATTTATTGATCTACCACACCAAACAGGAGAAAGAGAGAGAGGCCCAAGACAAAGCCAATTGGTGCTTTTTAAAGGACTTCTCCCCTGAAGTCCTACCCAGGGCTTCTGTCATCTTATTGGCCAGAAAGAAAGTCACATGGTGTCCCTAGTCCAGTCACTGGGAGGTTTGTGGGAGGGCTGGGTCAACCAGCCAATGGGGTTTGTTCAGCAACCTGGTCGTGGGAGACAGAGCATCCGGAAATGACGTCCATTGAGCTGTCATCAGCTGTTCATGATTGCTGCCCCAACCTGAACCTCGAGACTGGATGCTGCAGCTCAAGGGGAGCATCAAGAGACAAGGGGGAGAGCCAGAGAGCTAGCACCCCGTGCTGAGGGCAGGAGAGAGCCGCACTGGGAAGAGGGGTCAGGCTCATCACCCTTCTAGCGGGCATCTGTGCCCCCTTCTTCTGAGCGCCCCTCCCAAGCCTCCTGGTCCTCCTTATATACACTGTTGAGTCAGGAGAATAGCTGAAGGTGAGATCATGCCTCCTCTCCTGGGCTCTCAAGGACTCACACCTGCCACCCAGCCCTTGCCGGTGGAACTGTGTGAAGGGGCAGGGCAGGGCCTGGCTGGGCTACTAACCCCCTCCCTGGGCCTGCTGAGAGCTTCATTATCTCCCTCCCAGGGGTCGAGGCCTTGGGGTGAAGCCAGCCCTCAGCCTTTGAAGGGAGGAAGACTTAATTACTGCCCAGGCAGAGGGAGAGATAATGAGGAGCAGATGAAAATCCTGGCAAGGCTGGTTCCCTGGGTCCCCTGCACACAGCCTGCCCCAGCCAGCACCAGCCTCCGTGGGCTGAGGTCTGCAGGGACATCCAGGGAGCCTGGCCACTGAGTGCACTCAGATTGCACGAACTGGCTTGGGTCCCCCACCTCCCTGGGAGTGGGCTCTCCTTCCCCATGGAAGGCTCCACCAGGAGCAGCCAGGGTCCTTCAGCAAAGCCCCTCTGAGGATTTCTGGTCTCTCTGCAGGGAGGTGGGTAGGGTGGAGAGGGGCAGAGCCACCAGCTTCAGGGCAGAGCTTACTGCTGGATTGATTTTTCTTGCTGGGGTACCGGCTCTCCCAGTTTTCCAACTTCTCTGTCTGTCCTTTGAGCCGAGGCCAGTGAATACCCTGACTGTGGGTTCTGACCCTGGGGCAGGGGCTGTGAGGGTATTGAGTTTTGGTTTGCCTGGTTTGTCTGCCAGCTCTGACAGGGCCTCCTCTGGGCTAGATCACTGGGAGAGAGACCGGAGGGGACACTTCCTTTGGAATTGCACCAGCCCAGTCCTGGAGCCTGAACACCAGCCCCACGTGTGTGTTGGGGTGCTCTCTACCACTGGCCAGTTCTCTGGTTTTGGCAGGTCACTGACTAGGGCTCAGCCCGTTATCTGTGACATAGGACTGCAGAGAGCATGGAGGGTGGTGGGAGAAGGTCAGGGACCATGTGTATAGGACTGCAAAGATATTACAGGGGAAGGCACTTGCTTGCACGAGCTCGAGCCCCAACCCCCATATGGTGCCCCAAACACCACCAGGTGTGACCCCTGAGTGCAGAGCCAGGAGCAAGGTCTGAGCACCGCCGGGTGTCGCATCCCACACCCAGATACAAACAGAACCAAGAAACAGCAAAGGTCATGTGCGTAAATTGCTTAGCAGAATCCCGGGCTCAGGTATTTGCTCACGAGCTGTAGCTCGTACTATGGTGATTATTTCTAATCCCATCAGGCAGTGTGTCCCGACTCGACAAAATTCCAGCCTCCCTCATGAGAAGCAGAAGCCTTAAATAGCCCCTTTCCAGGAACAGAATTGAAAACATCAATGAAATAAAAGATTGAGGCCCCAAATAAATCAAAGCACTTGTCTGAAATATGCTTTTCAAACTGAAAGTACCCCCAGCTTCTGGGGCTCACTGGGCGTGTGTGTTGGGGGTAGGAGAGTGAGAATAGCTTATGTTTGGTTTGTAAAAGCAAGCCAGGTTGGGGTATGGGGCTCAGGAGGGGAGGGCACCGCTGCCCTGCCTCCACCTTCCACTGCAGTGGCCTCTGAATGCCAGCCTAGCCTCCCTTCTCCACAGCCAGGAATGACAGGAAGGAACATTGTGGAATTCAAATATCTTTGGCTTTCCTGCCATGCCTCAGGTCAGTGCAGAGAGTTAGGGCGAGCCTACAGGGGAACTTTCAGACTAGGAAGTCCAGTGTAGGCCTGGGTCCTAGACACTAGGCCAGGATCTCTGGGGTCCTTTCTAGAGTGCACTCCTGATTCCCAGCCCAGGGAGTCAGCTCTGCACCCCAAAAGTCCTGACAGCTTTCCCTTTCCAGCTCGGCACTTGTCTCTTCCCGACCTGTCCTGCAAATGCTGATCTGCTGCTCCCGGCCCACTCTCTGGAGCCCAGGGCACCCAAGTTGTCTCTTACCTCCAGCCCCATTGGCTTCCCATGGGGGTGCTGGGGTTGGAGGAGTGGGAGGTCTAGAGAATTCTAAGGTGGCAGCAAGGACACTGGTAGAGAAGGGGAAGACCCTGGCCCAGCTGAGCTCCTGGGCCTGGGAGGTACAGGCATGAGCAGGGCAGGAGTGCCTGAAAGCTGCTTGGAGCTATGGCTCAGGTCCCAGTGTTGAGTCCTCCTGCAGTGCTCAATCAAGCTCTTGGCCCAGGCCAGGCAGGGTAGGCACCAACAGTTATGGGCCTGACAGAGGGGCCAACAGGGGGCTGACATGGAATTTAGAAAAGGGATCTGTCAACTGCTTATAGGGTGTGCCAAAGCCTTGAACCTAGACAGTCCTTGGCAGCTTCTCAATCTAGCGAATTCCTCCTTGTCCTTCAAGGTCCCGTTCAAACACACTTCCTTGGGAAGCCTTGCCTCCAAGTCAGGATCCCTCCTCTAATGCTTCCACTCTCCCAACCCTCTGTGGCGTCACTTAGGGGTCATTCTGCCTCTTCCCTTCAGCTGGGAAGTCCTTGAGGGATGGGTTTGTGTCTCCAGTGGCCCGGTGTGCCTCCAGCCATGTTTGTAGCATGAATTAGCGCAGTTGGAAGCGGCCCTGTGAGAGGAAGGACGCATCTTACTTTGGAGACACGCCCTGCAGAGGGGACCTTGGAACCTGTCTTCTCCACTCTGGCCAGCTTCTGTTCAGGGCAGCTCGGACCCACCTTGTGCTGTGAATGCCCCCACCCTCAAGCGCACCCCCTGAGCTGATTCACTTTCTACCAAGAAGCCTGCTTGGCCCTGATAGTGCAGGGGTGCTGACCTCTCACCCCCACAGCTGCGCCAATGGGGGTGGCTGCTCCTGCTCCCCTCCTGCCCTTCAGTGGAAGCTTCTGGAGATGGTTTGTGTGGAACAGAGCTCCTGTCTGCACTGTGGGGACGCTAAGGGGGTCCCACCGTTGCCACCCTTCTTCCCCTCTTCTTCCCTGCCTCTCTCCTGCTCCCTCACTTCCCAAACTCTCTGTCTCCAAGTCCTGATCTGGGTTCTGCATAGAAAAAAATACGCCTTTCCAGGGTCTGAGGGATAGTACAGTGGGTAGGACACTTGCCTTGCTGATCCCAATTCGATCCTCAGCATATCCAAATGGTTCCTCAAACCCCATCAGGAATGATCCCTGAACACAGAGGCAGGAGCAAGTTCTGAGCAGCAGCAAATGTGGCCCCAAAACAAAAACAAAAACCCCAAAGAAGTAAACAGGAAACTCTTCTGGAGGCAGTGAGCTGCAGAGCAGCACGGAGCGCTCTCTTACCCCGATCCCCACTCCAGCCCAACTAACCCCCTCGGTGCCTTCCCAGGGTTCTCTAGGGGAAGCGAGGCTCTGCAGAGAACAGTTAGTTAGGGAATTACTTCCTGAGACTAAGCTCCACAGTTCCAGAGGGAGGTGAGGAACGGGCCCAGAGATGCTGGGGAGAGGAAACAATGTTGAGCTGCTGATGGCAAAACCATTTTGCCTTAATTGTATTGTGCACATGAAGCTGACAACCACAAGAGCCGAGGCAGGGGTGGGGAGTGGGGAGGGGGAGGCAGAGTGGAAGTGGCTGGGGCACATTGGGAGGGAGACGGGGTGTCTGAGGACTTGGTGGATTAGAGACTGGGGTTTAGGGATCACTTGGCAAGGCATGGACATCCCAGGCCAGCTCTTGCCAACGAAGAGAAGGCGGCAAGCAGAGATGGGCACTGGGCGTGTTGAGCTGCTTTGCTGGCCGTGCGCCAGCGGAAACTGCTGCCCGTGACCTCCAGACAGAGCCCTTGACTGACCACCAGGCAATGGGGCTGCTGCTCTCCAGCTGACCGTTTGAAACAGCACAGAGAGGCCGGGGCTTGCTCAAGGCTGTGTAGGCTGAAGCCTCCCAGCTAGGCTGGGTCTGATCTCTGCAGGGCAGGGGAGAGGGCTGAGGCTCCTGGTTAGCGGATGGAGATGTTTGGAGGAACAGAAGGGCCGACCCGACTCTGTGCCCCAGGAATAAAGACAGGGGCTGATTCCATCTCTCCACCACCTCCTCTGACATCAGAGTCGGCGGAGACGCAGGGACATGGTATCTGGCCTTGACAAAGGACAAGGGGGTGCCTGCAGCCTGGGGGAGGACAGAGCACAGTGAGAGGAGCAGCGGTATCTGGGTTACATGCAGAGGAGGAAATAGTCCAGCGGAGTGAGAGCACAGCAGGGAGGGCATTTGCTTTGCACGCAGCCAACCTCAGTTCAATCTCTGGCATCCCATATAGTCCCCTGAGCACTGCCAGGAGTAATTCCTACTAACCAGAGAGAAGGGGCCAATAAGCCTAGGTTTTGGGGTTCTTTCCCTCTCTGAATCTATGTTGGCTCATCTGGAATACCTGTTCTCCTTCCTGAGACCTGGGGAGTACTCAGGGTGCCACGTACCAGGGAATGAACGTGGGGGCAGGACTGGAACGTGATGACAATCCCGCTGGGAAAGTTCAGGCTGGGGCCATGCGTAGGGAGGGATGGGCAGAGGGTGGGAATGGGGGTCCTGGTTCAGCGAGAGCTACTCAGTGTTCCTGTGTCTGCTCGTAAGGACACTACCCGCACCCCGGCAAAGCTGGACACTTGCACCCCTGGCTACCTTGCCCCTCTCCTGGCCAGCCCACCTGCCTAGTGGACTCCTCGCACACATTCTTCCAACACATGGGCTTGCAGCACGAGTCTCCTTGGGATCCGCAGCCTCCCACTGAGCCCCTCAAGGTCCCCACCCTGCCCTCTCCCACTGTCTAAACACCCTGATTCCTTCCTGAGGGGGGCTGCAATTTCTCAGAGTCTGGAGAAAGGGAGATGGACTCCCAGCAGGCTCTGATCTCACCTGATTTGGGGTATGTTCTGGGGCCAAGGTTAGGGCTGTGTTACCATCAGACCAGCCCAGAGCTGCTGTCAGATGCTTCTGTTTCCCCTTAGAACAAGGTGACAGGGGCATGGTGGTATCGGGTCAAGAGGAGAAGGGACTGTGGGACGCAGCTCAGATCCTGGCCTGCCTCCCTGGCAGCATCCTAGCATCTGCAGCTCGCGGTTCTCGGAATTGCCACTAGGTTATTGTATTTGGTCCGTTTTGGTGTTTGGTTTTGCAGTGCTGGGAATGGAACTCACTCATACAAGACACGCACTCAGGCTATCACTGGGACTAGGAAAAAAAAAACCCTTGAAGAATGCCCACAAAGAACAAACAGAAGCAGGTCTTTGAATGATGCTGTGCAGTGTCGCGGTGTCGGCTGGGAATGTTTGATCCTCATCAGTGTTTTAAGAGAACTACATTGAACCAAAGGACGTTCTGGGGATCTGCCCTGCCAAAGGCTCAGGAACGACCCACTTTGCAATGGCCCGATGCTGCCTTTCTGATTCAAGCAGGGCCAGAAAGTTCAAGGGACCAGCCTCTTGCTTCTGCCGCCATGAGAGCCGTTGGTCACAGGGAGCTGAGCACGAGGTTGGAGGTTCAGATGGCTGCAGCCTCACCTCTTGGCTGACCCTGCTTTTCCTCAGTGGCCTGGGAGCCCGGTCTGCAGGTGCCTAGGTCTTTAACAGACAGATTTTATATGCACTGGCCCCTGCCCACCCGGAAGGCAAGGAAAGGGACCCAGCCAGCGAGGCGCAGCTTCCTGGGCTCCCTCCCATGCTCCTTGGTGCGTTTGGCTGCTGCTCTTTTCCATCACAAGACTCTGGGATTCGTCTATGTGTGGCGGCTTCCTCTTTCCTCCCCCTCTCCTTCATTTGGATGCTCTTTTTTTTGAGATTTCAGGATTCCACACCCCCTCCCCAACCTTTCCTCCCTGCCCCATCCAATAAAACTGCTCTTTCTTCCCAAAGGCTGATGTGGAGGCAGAGGAGAGGGCCAGGAAAGGTGGGCTGGCAATGGCAAGCCGGGAGAGGCAGGAATGTGACTAGGTACCTTTTTTGGGTGAGGTATGCATATTCCAGAGGATGTAAATGTCACAGCCAAGATTCCTGGCCCAGGAAATCTAGAGAGGCATGCTAGGTCTCAAACCAGATTACTGGGTTGCTTCTAGTCTTGCCTTTCCCAGGTTGAGGGACCTCAGGCAACTTAGCCTCTCTCTGCTCCATTTTTCTTATCTGTAAAATGGGTTGTTGTGTGGAGTAAGTGAGCACTGGTCCCAGGGCCTAGAACATGGCAGGTTCCATTGATCGTTAGCTCTCCTTACATGAGTAGACATTTCTGACGTCTAAACATTTCTGACAGTTGCATGCTAGGAGCAAACAGTTGAAGGACATTGCCGGTATAGATCTATCTTCACTTGTCAATCATATGAGTGTATTTCCATGCTTATAGATTCAGGATGTTAGAAACCACACACAAGATAGAAATTTTATAATGACCAGATACAAACCCAAATGTTAATAGACATTCTAATACTCCATTCCCTCAACCCAGAGGATCCTTTGGTATTCCCCTGAGACCAGGCCTGGTGCTTAGGAGACAGTTTCATGTAGGAGCAGTCTGAGTAACTTGTGGGATTTGGGCAGAAGTTTCTTCCAGGACAGAGGTAGACGGAGAACCCCACGTGGGAATCAAGGCATGCTAATGTGGGTGATTAAATCACTTGCAATAATCCATTTGGAACAGCGGCCATGTCTAATGTGGGGTCTAATGACAGCTCCACAAATAGAAAGGTGGTCAGAGGGGCCGCTGATGGGACGTTTTCCAAGGACGTGGGGCAGGCACGTGGACACTCAGCCTTGCATTCTCTGCCTTCTTGCATAATGTGCCTTCCCGGCACAGCGGCTCCGTCTTCTTCCCTTCCCAGAAACGCCACCCTCTTCTGCCTCGAATCAGCCCTTCCTCTTCCTGGAAGACCTCATCGATAGCCCTTTCTCCCACAGGCTCTGGCAGGACAAGTCCTCTTAGGTTCAATCTTCTTTGGCCCCTCTCTTTTCTTTCATCCAGTAAAGCCGGCCACTCCGCATGGCTCTCTGTTTTCCAAACACTGTTGTTTCTGTTCAGCAGCAGCAGCTTCCTCTCCTCTGGAAACACTGCTCCACCGCACCTCCCCACCTTTGTGAAAGTTAACTTCTTTCAGTCAGGTCAGTGAGTCTGTGTTGGGTGACCTTACCTTCATGGTCGAACATGGGCATGTGACCCAGACCCAGCCAATCAGAGCACAATAGTGATCACATGACTCTTCCAAGCCAATGAGATCACACTCTAGGATTTTGGTTGAAACCACTGGGAAAGATGTGCGTGCCCTTCATGGCAATAGCTAAGCCTATAGAATGGAAACTTTGAAGTGCTAGGAACCATTGGCCACTGCAAGGGGCAAAGGTAAAAGAATATAGATTCCTGATCATTTCAACTGAGCATTTAATTTAACGATTCCTAAGACTTATCTCTTAGTGTGAGCTATTCAATTCCTTTTTTTTTTTAATGCTTAGACCATTCTGAGGCTTATTTTATTTTAGTTTTAAATAGTCAAATATATACTAGTTTTATTTTTTTTTTAATTTTTATTATTTTTTTTTTATTTTTTTTTTTTTTTGCTTTTTTGGATCATACCCGGCAATGCTCAGGGGCTACTCCTGGCTCTGCACTCAGGAATCACTCCTGGCGGCGCCGGGGACCATATGGGATGGCGGGGATTGAACCCAGGCCGGCATGAGCCGGCCGTGCAAAGCAAACGCCCTACCCGCTGGGCTATCGCTCCCGGCCCCTATACTAGTTTTAAATAGTTAAATATATACTAGTCCTGTGATTATTGTTTTCTCTTTTCTTTCTTTTCTTAATCTTTCTTTCTTTCTTTCTTTCTTTCTTTCTTTCTTTCTTTTCTTTCTTTCTTTCTTTCTTTCTTTCTTTCTTTCTTTCTTTCTTTCTTTCTTTCTTTCTTTCTTTCTGTCTGTCTGTCTGTCTGTCTGTCTGTCTGTCTGTCTGTCTGTCTTTCTTTCTTGTCTTTGGGCCATACTTGGTCATGTTCAGGGGTTATTCCTGGCTCTTTGCTTAGGGAATCATTCTTGGCTGGGTCCAGGAGACCATTAGAGTGTTGGGAATCCAACTTGTGTCAGGTACATGCGAGGCAATCTCCCTACCTGCTGTACTATTGCTCGGCCCCCTGGGGATCCTTGTTTTATTTCTTAACTGGTCTCCTTTGCCCTCTCCAGCCCACTCTCCACACTGGCACAGCTCAGCTCCCTGACCAACCTACCGATACCAATCTTCCTCTTCACCCCTCATTTTATCCCAGCCTCACGGATCTCCTGCTGTTTCTCAACAAATGCTGATCACACTCCCACGACTGGTCTATGTGGCTCCATGGACTTGTTGTTATCCTTAGGCCTGGAAGACCCTCAACCCTTCCATGACTCCCTGTATCTTTTCTCAAATGGCACCTTGCCTGGCCTGTCACAACCACATCTACCTTGTCTGTGTCCTTACCTGGCTTATTTTCCCGTGCACTTGCTTACTTACAGTTCATCTCTGCTGGCTCTATGCAAGCTCCCCATGTGTTGTTTGCAGGACCCCCCCCCCACCCATACAATGCAACCTGGGTCTAGAACTGAGCCTGAGGGATAGCAGGTGCTCAGCAAGCACTGACTGAATGAATGTGCTTTTACCAAGTCCCGTGCAGCTGAGCCCTGCCTCTCCCTGGCTCAGGCCTCCAGGAGCGGCTGCTCCATCGCCTCCTCTGGGTCAACTGAACCGGTTCAAGTCCCTTCCCCTCTTCGCAACTCTGTCACACTTGTAATTACTTGCAGAAGGTGGGGGAGCCTATCTTCCTCCTCACCTAGCCCTTGTTTGAGACACCCTAAGTACCCAAAACAAGTTTGTTAATGAGGTTCAAATAGCCCTGGTCCAGGCAACCCCTTCTAAGGGATCCAAGTCAGTTTTGAAAGAGCAGACCGTTAGTCTGCCTAATTACAGGCTTACTGTGGACATCCTTGGAAGAGGCTCTCTCCTAATTAAAACAGCAGGGTGGATCACGGGCTGCATCCTGAGTCTCTCTGGCAGGAGCCGGAGGCCACAAAGGTGTTTCATTAGAACGGAGGTGGGGGAGGGAGGCAGGCAGCCTGTGCCCACCACCTCCACACAGGGTTTTCTGGAAGACTACAGTTTAGATGCGTGGTGAAAGAGCAAACAGAGGAATGAAGTAATTTTGCCCCTTGATCTGTGTCTCCATCTCAGGATCAGGCCTCACTGGGGCATTCCTCTCCCACTGCCCACCTGCCCCCTCTCTGGTATCATCACAGACTCCAGCTGTGGCAGCATCTGCTTGGTTGCTCTGTGCCTCCAATTCCCCTGTGGACAGGTTGGTGTGATCAGTAGTAGTCCTGGGGCTGGACAGCACCAACCCCACATGCTGAAAAAGAAAATGTCTCAGTCCAGGCCAAGCCAGTCAAGCTCAAGGCCTTTGTGTTTATTCTACTCGCTGGGTTGCTGGCTGGGTACGCATCATATTTACTGAGCCCACTATAACCATCCCCCCAGCCCTCTATTTTTTTTGGTAACAGGACTTCAAGGTGTTTATTAAATTCCAGATTACGGGTATTGGAATATTTTATGGCCAAAAATCCAATTATGAACAACTTTTTAACTGTGTTTCCATAAAATTTTTTAATTGTTTAAAAAGATGACAGATTAAAAGGCATTTCCCAGCTTCCCTTGCAGCTCTGGGCCACCAATAATGTATAGGTAAAACCCTTGGGTGAAATTTTGGGATTATTTCTAAAGGGCAGATTAGAGGTGCCCTTTTGCATGATCCTTTTGATTATTGCTTCTTAGATAGAATGTGGATTTGATTTGGTGATCTAGCAGCCACTTTGGGTCCTTAACAATGATGCTGTCTGCTAAGGATGCCTCCATCCTTAGCAGACACCATTCATGGGGATGAGGGGATGAACATCCCAAATAACCTAAAAGCTACCACGCCACCACATGATTTGGAGATTCAGATCCCTTTTTAGAGAGAGAAGGCAGTAGTAATGTGCTGGAGTCATTCCGGTTGAGCTTCTGTTGCTAGCAGCTGAATACAGACCCTAACTATCGCACTGACTTTTTGAGAATATGATGAAAATGAAAGATGGGACATACCCTCCTCCTCCACCTGCTGACTCCACAAATATATACACTACGGGACAGCCATGGGGCCAATGCAGAGACTGGCTTCTACAAGTCTTCATGTGGCCTCCCTTGTACCACCTGCCACTCTGTGGGGCTTGTAGAGAGCTGATTTGGGGTCCAATTACTTTATCACTTGGACTATCCACACAGCTAGAGGAAGCGAAGATCCAAGGACACAGCCATGGACTTGGGCCCTCCCAATCCCTTCCCTTCAGGCCTGAAAGGGCAGTCAGCTCCCTATGCTCTCTCTCTCTCTCTCTCTCTCACACACACACATACATACACACACACACAGATCCAGATGCTCTGGGGCTCTCAAAGAATTCAGTGACAGCGGTGTTTTGAGGCTAGTTAGACGAAGTTGTTCCTCCTACCTGGAGGAAAAACCCACTGCCTTGAACCCAGGCCAACTCTCAAGGCACCTCTTTGCAGGCTGGTGACTCCAGAATCTCTTCTTTCTCTCACCTGTCCCTCTCCCCTCCCCTGCCCTCCAGCCCATGGGTGATGGGGGGTCAGAGAGCCATAAACAACCCACGGTTTCCAATTAATTTTTAATTGCAACCTGAAATTCTTAATTGCAGCTGGAACACAGTCGCTGGTGGAGGCTTGACCGAGGGGAGGTGTGACCCAGTTAGAGATGCTCAGTCCTGCTGAACTGGCCATGGTGCATGCAGAGGAGAGGTCAGAGGGCAGCCTGGGCCTGTCTGAATGTTGGGGCCATTTACCCTAGGCACATCTGGGCAGAGCAGGGACTCCATAGACTGGTGCCCTCTATTGCCAAAGACCTCGTCTGTGGCTGCACCTCGGGATGGCCTACCTGGGACTCCCATTTTCAGCCTCTCATTATGGCCTCAAGGGTCCTGATTATGTGGCCAATTAGCACTTGAGACCAAGGTAGGGCTCTGGGAGTCTCTTGGGGCAAGAGACCTCTGGGGTGACTAGAGCTGTGTGCAGGGAGGCTCAAGGTCCTTGTGGGGTGGCGGAGACTGTGAGTCCCTTCTGGATATATGAACAAGGCAAGCTGTCAGCGGATGACCGCTGGCACTCCCTGAGACAGTGAATCCACACAGAGCTCTGGGTGCCAAAGCCAGGAAAGTCTTGGGCCATGCTGGGGTGAACTGGTCACCCACACTGGAAGCAATTAGCATTTTGGGTACCTCTAATTTGGGGGAAGGAGGTTGGCTGCCCCAACGATCTTTCTGGGTGTCACCATTTGCTAATGTCAGGGAGGCGACACCCCTTCCGTCGCCTTTTGCGTCTGATCCAAGGCGGGTGAGACATGAACTCTGCCCACATGGGGTCCAGTTCTCAGCCTTGTTTGCCCCAGGAGTGTTCTGGGCCAGGAAGGGGGTAAGACCAGGAAGCCTAGACCCAGAGGTTCCAGGAGAGGACAGTGTGGCCTCCTGTCCCCCAGGAGACAGGTCTGGAGTGTGGGAGAGGTGCGAGGCCCGGGACAGCTGTCCCGCACTCTTCCTACCTGTCCCCCAGGACTGCGCTCTGCAAACTGTCAGCAGAAGCAGCTGGTTCTGGCTCTCTCCAGGGGAGCCATTACCTGAGGCCTGGATGCCAGTGACAGCACAGAGCCTGCAACAGGGCGTCTGTTCCCTGGGAGGCACTCGAGCTGCCAGGCAGAGATGGGCTCTGGGCAGGGAGGTGGACCGGGAATGGGGCAGGGACTTGAGCAACCCGGACCTTCAGGGTGTCGCATGGGCCACGTTCTATCTGGTCACCCACCTCCAGCCTCATCCGTCTGCCGCTCCTTCATTCCAAAGAATGAAAACTAAGACCTACAGCCCCCTCTGGGCACTTGGGGGCTCAGGAAGGAAACAGGCCAGTCAAGATACTGACACCCTCCGCCCCTGCTCTTGCAATGACCCTTCCTCCACCGACTGTCGCCCTGCAGTGTGTTTCTCAGAGCCACCCTGGCCTGGAAGACACCCAACTCTTGCACCATCTTGCCTGGTCCAAAGTAAGGCAGATGTGGTAGTGTAGGGTCGGACCCAACTCGGGGAGGAAGCCAGGACCTGACTGAGCTCTGGTGTCATTCTCGGGTCTCCTGGCTCTGACAGGGTCCCTATGAGGCCAGAGTTGCTTCACCCTCAACACTAGCCTCCAGAAAACCCTCAGGCTGTGCTGGAATCCCCAATTGTCTAAAAATCTATTCCCAGTCCAAAACTTCTTTCTGGGGGTGTCCCTGAACTCCAGAAACAAATAGGACTCGGGTGCAGGCTCACGAGGGGCATCTCAGCCGCAGCCTGGGCCCTGCACACGCCTCCAAGCTCTGCTCTGGGGATCCGGCAGCCCAGCGGCCAAGGGCTGCAGTCCCTCACTGCAGAGACTTATGTGCCTGAGTTCCTCTCACACCGAACCCCAGGGAGGTGCCGGCACAGTGCTTGGCCCTTGTGGTGTCACCGCGTGGTGCTCGGCTGTGCAGGTGGGGACACAGAAGGGGGGTGTGGCCTAACTTGTCTGTGACAACCCAGCTGAGGCTAGAACGCAGGGGAGACTGCACTCAAGTCCAGGAGTCTGACTGCTGAGTGCTGGCTCCCAGGTCTCCCCAATTGCTGCCTGAGATGCAGAGAAAGTTAGGGCAGGGCTGAGGACCAGCATGGAGAGAGAAGGTCCAGCCCCCTCAGGACAGCAGGGTCCAGGGAGAGTGGCAGACTCTTGCCCAGACTGCTCCTGTCACTTCTCCAGAGACCTCATGAAGGGAGTCCCCTGGGGTCATCCTGTAGCCGGCAGGAAGTGGACTTGCTCAGAGATGAAGCTCATAGATACTCTCAGGCACATGGAAGACCGTGGCATGCCGGGAGCTTCTGAGCCAGTCCCTGAACAGGGAATTCATGTCTGGATGGGTGCAGGCCGGCAGTCTGGCAAAGGGGGAGGCTAGGCTAGCATGCCAGCACAGAGCGGGCAAAGGCTTGAGAATCTGGGAAAAGTTGGGGAAGGGCCTTTCTGGTAATATGTTAACGTGAAAGTGGATTCAACTGTGCTAGTGGGTTCTTGAGGAGTGTATGAAAGAATTACATACAAAACTCAGAAGGCTGAAAGTTAGTTTAATATACAGAGGATTCCAGGTCCTCCCAAATGTCTAGCCTCTCTGTTACCCATGAACGAATTCCTGGTCCTGTCCCACGCAGTCTGCTCACATCCCACAACGATGGCCTGGTCCTGTTCCTGTGCTGCTCTCTCAGTGCCTGCCGCTGGGCCTCCCAACTGTACCCCAGCGGTCCCTGTTGTCCTGTTCCGCTTTCCTTATTCTCCAGCCTCTACCCTGTCCATATGGGTGAGACTCTTGTGCTCAGTACCTTGCCCTGTACCTGGGCATCCATGCCCTGCCCAAACCTGGGCTATCTTGGGTATCCAAGCCCTACCCTAACCTGGACCTCTAACCCATACCTGTATCTGCCTTTGCCTGGCCTTCTGTGGCCTATTCATACCTGTACCTGGGCATGCCGCCCCTACCCGATCCAAGGAGAGACGGAGGAGCCTGTTGGGAGCAGCTGGCTAGAGAGGGAGACAGAGAGGAAGAGAGGGGAGAGCCAGAGCAGTAGCCTGGGGTTGCCTTTTATTTGCTGCCAAATCCCGCCCCCAAGTATCCTCTTCTACATTCCGATTGGCTACCTATTCCATGGGTGTGGTTAGCTACCTGAGACCTGGTGCTTTCCTCCTTAGCTCCTGCTGTATCATTTCCACGTGGTGACGTGAAAAATGACCTCCCAACCTGCCTTGACGAGATGGAAAATGGAAGGCCTAGGGAAGGAGAGCAGAAGGCTGGCTCGCTCCCCCCATCTCCCAGGGAGCAGTGTGCAAAGAAAGGGTGTCTAATACCTTCTCCCAACCAGCAGGAGGGCCCCTACAAAGATAGCTTCCCAGAGAGGCATAAACTATAGCTTAGGGGCCGGAGAGTTAGTACAGGAGTTAAGGCACTTGCCCTGTGTCAGACTGACGTGGTTCAATCCTTGGTACTGCATGAGGTCCCTGCGCCCCACCAGGCGTGATCCCTGAGCACAGAGCAGGAGTAAGCCCTGAGTAAACATCCTTGGAGGATCCCCAAACAACATAAGAATAGCGCTCAGGAGGGCAGAACTCCCCCCCCCACCCCCATCCCTGCTCCTCTTTCAGCAGAGGAGTGACCCTCACTGCCCTTGTGTGCCCCCAAAGACACGCTGCTCACCACTGTCTGTCACTTCATCCACCTGGGCGGGTCAGAATCTCTTCAGTGCTGCACAGCCCTGTGCCAAAGGTGCTGTCACCAGGCCCAGAGCAAGACAAAAAGCCAGGCAACTCCTCGAGGCCACCTGGGCCAGAGACCCTGGCCTTTGCTCTCACTCGAGCAGCGGATTCTTTTGTTCAGTCCTGCAGCCCTCCCTCCTGCGTGAGGTTTCTCTCCTCCTGCCTCTCCTCCTCCTCCCCCACTCCTGTATCTAAGGACTGCGTGAGTCACTTCACTTTAAGTTGCCAGATGTCGGATGCAGTCGGGTTGGGCGTGGAAGCCAATTTTTTCCCCTCCTTTACTCAAAGAGAGCTTGAGGCTAAGCACAATCCCCAGCGCTGGCTTCCTGGGACTTTCAGGAAGGAGATTCAGGAGCTGAATGTACCCAAGTGCGGCTACTCCCTGCTCCTCATCAGCCCGCCCTTCATTCCCAGCTTGGGAAGGCACCACATGTTCTCCTGCTGGCGCCAGGCTTGGGGCCGGGCCAGCTCCACGCCTGGCCTGGGCACATGCAGAGGCTGCCCAGCCCCAGCCTCTGAGCCTTGGCAGTCTGAGAGGAGCCCAGGGCTCTGCACCAGTCCCTGCACAGCCCAGGGAGCTCCATGAGAGCCTCCCGTGTCCCTCCTCCAGGCTGGTGCTGTGGAGGAGACAGGAAAAGCAAGCACTCTCCTTCAAGGAATTCGCCGTGTCTGGAGCCCAGCCTCCTGCGAGGCCGCGTCTGCTTCCTGGCCAGGGTGGTGGGGCCACTTGCAAGGCCCATCTTGTCTCTCCTCCAAGCCCCTCACCATGAGCACCAGCATCCCCACTGTCCAGACAGAAAAGGGGCGCCTTGAAGAGGTGAGAGACTTCTCCGAGGTCACAGGGCTGGCTGGCGATGACGGAGCTGGAGCTGCCCCTCAGCTAACAGGGGAGGCTGATCTGCCCCTCTTCTGCAGCAGGCCCTGAGCTCTGTTGTGACGGAATCTCCGTCTTGAGCACACGGTTCTCTGGTGCTTGGCAGAGATGGGGATGGCATGTGGAAGTGGGGCCGGGGAGGAGCACATGGAAGTGCTGGGTTCTCTGGAAAGCAGGACTTGGAGGTTCAGTGCTGGTGTATTTGGGAGCAGGGGGAGCAGGAAGGAAAGAGACAGAGAGGGGTGGAGAGAGGAGGAGCTGATCCAAGACGGTGAGGTAGATGCGGGGCCCTGCTCTCTTGGGTCGCCCTAGAACCGCTTGAACATATACAGGGTGGAGTGGATTCCCCTGGTTCCAAGCCAGTCTTGGTCAGTGGTTGCTCATGGGTGTTCCCTCTGGCTCCCGATCCAGGTCACACTAGCCCCAGAGTTCCTGAGGACGCTGGTGACACCAGGAAGGAGGAAAGGAAGATGGTGGCAGAGTTGGAGGCAGCTGCTAAGCTCCCTCAGACCCGCACCCCAGGGGCTACTGGTGTGGGGTGTAGGCAGGTGTACCTGGCTCTGGGTAACTGCAGTTTGCACTTTGCACCTTCACAGAAGGCCCAGTCTGGGTGGCCTAGCTGGGTGCCCTGGGGTGCAGTAGAGAGAAGCAAAGTCTCAGGAGGGGTGCAGGATAACACCTTCACTCCATTTATTTTGCTCATGAGGACACCCATGGCACAATCTTAGTCCTGCTGGCTGCCTCCCCGAGGAGCATCTGTCTGTCTGTCTGTCTGTCTGTCTGTCTGTCTGTCTGTCTGTCTGTCTGTCTGTCTGTCTGTCTGTCTCTCTGTCCATGTGCACAGCCTTCTGGGCCCTAGGGACTTGAGGGGACAACCCGCTGTGTCCCTGAGAGAGCTCTGGCTCCCGAAACCCACGCCGCGTTCTCTCTCCTCCCACCCATTCTAGCCTTAGCTGCATACCTCTACAATGAAGTTGTTGCAGCCCGCAAAGTGTTTGGGTGAAACTGTCTCTGTGAAAAAAGACACATTCCTGCCATAATCTGGCATTGTGTTCTTGATTGTTTCCCATAAAGGAAGAGCTGCATCTTCCCTTTATGTTTACGACTGTGTGGTTGGGGAGGGATCAGTTCTCTCTATGTTATCCTCCGGCTTCCTCCAGCAGACTCTGGGCAGGCCAACAAGCTAATGCCCTGAGCTCAGGCCTTGAGTCCCTGCGCTTGTGTGCAGGTAGCCAGGTGGTGCCCTGGCCTGGGGCTGGCACAGACTGGCACAGGGAAGACACTGGGTTCTCAATCCAAGTCAGCCTCTTGAGGCCTGGGGTTGGCTGAGAGAGTGTGGCAGAGGCTGTGCCAGTATCGCCAACCCTCCACCAACCTCTGGCCAGGGGTGCAGGGACCTCTCTGCTACCACCACCCCAATACACACACACACAGTTGGCCTCTCTGACACGAAGCCCTCCTGGTTGTGCAGGATAGATATAACCCCTTGATGGGGCTGGCTTCCTAGTGAGACAATCCTTCCAGATAGCTTTCTGTCCAGTGTAGGGTCACTCGGAGTCAGGGTGGCTAAATGCTGTGGTCAGGATAGAACATTCTCGTACCAGCCTCTGCCTTTGGGTGTCCAGTGTAGGGTCACTGGGAGTCAGGGTGGCTAAATGCTGTGGTCAGGATAGAACATTCTCGTACCAGCCTCTGCCTTTGGGCAAAGCCAAGTACCCTCTAAGAGTCTCAGCCCCGAACTATCAAGTGAAGAGTCTTTTTAAGAATGAAATACATGGGCTGTGTGGGGACTGTATACATACACACACATGCACACGCAGGCACACACATACATGCATGCATACACACATACACTCAATGCACAATACACATCTGCATGCATGCACATGCACATATACATACATGCACACATGTACACACAATGCATACATGACACACATGCACACACGCACACACGACACATGCACACACGCATACATGCACACATGCATACATGACAGTGCACATGCATGCACACATGTACACACAATGCATACATGGCACACTCACACACATGTATGCATGACACACGCTATATGCGACACATGCACACACATGCATACATGACACATGCACACACAATGCATACATGACACACATGCACACATGCATGCATCGACTCACATGCACACATGCATACATGACACATGCACACACATGCACAGGTACACATGCACACAGGTACACACATGCACACGCACAGACATGCATACATGACGCACTTTCCTGCTTATTTCTTTCCACATCGCTTGCTGAGTCTGATCTGAGGTCTTACTGGGAAGGCTGTCCACAAGTCTGGGCCTCTCTGGCGACAGCAACGGACCTGCTGTGTTCTTGTTCTGTCCTTTCCTCAGGTCTCAGTGGCCCAAATCTCACTGCAGGAGACTGGATGGTTGCTGCTCTCTGGGAACCTGATGGTCTTGAGCCTGAACTCACCTGACAGGTGCCTGGTGGCTGTCAGCCCCTCGGGCATGATCTGCTCCAGCACACTCTCCACCCAGCTGGCCCCCTTGCTCCCACTGGCCTTGGCACCAACTTTTGGCATGCAAATAGCACTCGGTTGCTCAGCCGGAGAGATAAGACACAGTCCTAGGCAAGCTCTTATTTTGCACTCAGACTACTTAGGTTTGATTCCAGTACCCATATGGTCCTCTGGCGCCCACCAGGAGTGATCCCTGAGCACCACCGGGCTCAACCCAAAAGCCCCAAGTCCCAAACCAACAAACATAAAGGCAATGCCAACAGCAGCAACAGTTTACAGGCCACTTGCTTCCAGGGCTCGGTTTGAGTCCTGGGAAGTGACTTTGCTTCCAGAGGCCCTTTGGACACCTGTAGAACAGGTGTGGGTAGAGGTGGTGGCTGGGAAGGGGGCAGCACCCGTTGGGCAGCCCCGGGTGGCACCCGTGCTGCAGTCACTCACACGTGCCACCAGTTTGTCTCAACCCCTTTCTTAACGTTCATTCGTCAGATCCTCACTGGCAGTTTCTTTTTTATTTTTTCGGTCACACCCAGCGATGCCCAGGGGTTACTCCTGCCTCTGTACTCAGGAATTACTCCTGGTAGTGCTTGGGGGACTCCATGGGATGCCAGGGATAGAACCTGGGTCGGCCACATGCAAGGCAAATGCCCTCCCAACTGTGCTGTCACTCTGGCCCCTCACTGGAAGTTTTGAGACAAAGCCACCTGGAGTGCTTAGGCCCATTTTAAAGGTATAGTAACTGAGGTTCGGGAGAAACCATATGTGGAGGCTCCCCGTAGCCTGTAGCCTGGGCCAGGTGGACCAAGTCTCTGGGCCATTAGACCAACGTGCCCCACAGCCTCCTTTCATGATGAAGTGTTGTTTATGGGGGCCCCACCCAATAGTACTCAGGGCTTACTCAGAGTGCTCTGCACTCAGGGATTGCTACTAGTGGACTCGGGGAGCCATAGGGGGTGCTGAGGGTTGAATCCATGTTGGCCTGAACCCAGGCAAGTGCCCCACACACTATACTATGCCTCCAGTCCCCACAGTGAAGTTTTGGGGAACCCAGCTTCTCCCTGGGGGCCCCCTGCCCCCTCCCTGCCAGGTTTCCTTCTGCCTGGAAACAGCTGCTGGCCATGAGGCGCGGCTCAGTCCCTGACTGGAGGCTTTTGTTTGTTCACAGAATCATATTTTTACACCCCGGCTTCTGCTAATTTATGCCGCAGACTGAACGCTCCCTTGCTGAAGATCGACTTTGCGGGAGCAGGGTGTCCTTTCCTGGTTTGTTTTGTCATCTTGGAACCTATCAGAATCCAAGCAGTGGAAACACTGATGACAAAAAAGAAAAAAGTAATAATAGCTGGGCTCAGTGTTTATTTCCTGGTGGTTCCCTCCTCCCTTGGCCCGCCTGGTTCCCTGAGCGCAGCCCAGCACTGAGCAAGGCGTCACTGGGAAAATGAAACAGCTCCTGGTTTGCGAGGGCGCCCAGGCCAAGCTGGCTTTGCTCCACACCCAGCTCAGTGCCAAGAGGAGAGGAGGCAGGAAGCCCCCAAGCAGCCCCATCAACCGCTACCCCTGCCCCCCCCCACACACACGTGGAGAGAATCCAGAGCTGGTGAGCTCTCCCGGTGGGAAACGGTAACGTCCATCCTCCGTTAGAGGATACTGTGCTCCCTTGCGGTCAAGCATGGAGAGCTTCCTGGAGGAGACTCATGGACGTCTGAGAACAGGAAGATGAGGAGATTTTGTCCCCTAGTGGGCCCAAAGCAGGGACAGACAGAGCAGTGCTATAGAAAAGAGCAGGAAAAGGTCAGTAAACGGACCGGGCAACACGCCTTTGTTTGCTTTGAGGGCCACACCTGGCAGTGCTCAGCGCTTCCTCCTGGCTCTGTGCTCAGAGATCACTCCTGGCAGGGCTTGGGGGACCCGTGGGATGCTGGGGATCGAACCCATGTCACGTGCAAGACGCACACCCCCCACCTGCTGTGCTACTGCTCCAGCTTTATTGCAAACATCTCTCCTGCCTCTGAAAGGAAGGTTGGGGTAAACACACTCTGCATTCAGAAAAAGGAGAGTCGTGCTTTAACGAGTGACTGATCTAGGGAGGGGCTGCATGAGAATTGCCACAGTCAAGCCCATGAAAATATGGGAAAACCCAGCAGGGACAAAGGGGCTGAGCAAGGCACCCAGGCCTGTGCTCCATGCTAGCACAGGTTACCTGCCCAGGACATGTGGATTCTCGCTTCCTCCTTCCTAGCTCCTAGGGTGAGAGTAGAGCAGCCTGGTCACCCACCAGGCCCACCAGGGCCCCTCTTTTCTGGTGGACACTCTGGCATGTCCCCGCCCTCCAGTTCTCCATTCATCATCCACCCCTTCCCTCGGCTCCCCACCCGCCCACCCACCATCCAGTGGCCTCTGCTTCCGGCTCCTTTCACGGGGAGCAGAGAGCACTGAGGGTGTGACCCAGCACCCTGGCTGGCTTCCTGAGAGCTCCATGAGGCGGCTTCAGCTGGTGAAAGTCCCAGAGCCCCACTAGAGACGACTTTGATGAGCTGGAGCTCAGGGAGATTGATCTGTCAGAGTCTCACACTGCCGCCAGCTCCTGGCCAGATATTTGTATGGACGCCCTGATGCCAAGCATTAATTTATAATAAGAAAATGCTGCTCAAGTGGAGCGGATGTTTGTCTTGGCAGCGCAGAGGCTGTCCCGGTAGGCCAGTGCCACGGAAGCCCGATTATGATGAAAATGCTGGGTGCGCCATTCAACAAGAACCAGAATATTTGTTTTCTATTCCTAAACATGCATGTGAGCAGGGAACCTTAGTTTATCCTGACTCAGGATGCTGGGGTGGCCCCCTGTGTGATGTCCACCGGCCTGAGTCACCTGCCCCATGTGGCAACTCATCTGTATCAGACACTCTCCACCCTGGGGGACCAGAAAATGCCAACCACTTAGCCCCCAAGCAAACCCCTGCTGGGCTTTCTATGACAGGGAGTCTAAGGATTTCTACATTTCTAAATGACGGGGAGAAAGTCAAGAGAAGAAGAATATCTGGCAACATGTGAGAAGGGTCTGAAATTCAAATTGCTGCCCCAGATAAGATTCAAACCTCGTGCTCTGTGCCTTCATTCCATCTTAGCGTGCCGAGTGTTCCTGCGTTACCCCCAAGAGTTGAAAAGTTAATGTTAGACTATTACCCACAAAATGCTAACTGTTTAACGCTCCAGGCCTTAACAAAGTCCAGGCTGCAGAGAATACAAGGGCTAGGGCATTGCCTTACACACTGCTGATCCCGCTGTAGTCTCCTGGCACAGGAGTGATCCCTGAGAGCAGAGATTCCCCCCCAAGTCTACCCACTCCTCTAATCCAGACCCTCAACCCCATCTCGTTTTCCCGAATGACTGTTTCCCTCCAGCCCTGTTGGCTGAAATGGGCCAAATATCATCTGTGGGAGATGCCCAAAATGACACTTCGTGACGCTCTCACTCCTCACCCGTACCTTCCGGCCCCCACAAGGCCAAATACTGGCTGCCATCTTCCCACTGACAGATGTCCCTGGAGCCCTCCCAGCCTCCCACCCATCACCCAGCCCAGACTCCTCTGTCCGCCCAGAGCAGCACCACAGGGGTCCCTGAGCACAGAGCCAGGAGTACTGTGGGGTGTGCCCCCAAAGTTTGCCCACTCCCACTCTAAGCCGGTCCCTTCCCTCTGTTTCTCTTTCCTGAATGGCTGTTTCCCTGCTCCGCCTCTGGCAGAATTCAGTCTGGTGGTACTCGAAGACCACCTGGTGCTGCAGGAATGGGGTTCCAGGGACCCAGCTTGGGGCCTTACTCCTGCTAGGCACATGCTCTATTACTTGAGCTATTTCTCTAGTCCCATCTTTATTTTAGGCTGCACCCAGCAGTGCTCAGGGCTTACTCCTGGCTCAGTGCTCAGGGATCACTCCTGGAGGTGTTTAGGGAACTCTATGGGATGCCGACGATCGATCCTGGGCTGGATGCATTCAAGGCAAATGCCCGATCTGCTACACTATTGCTCTGGCCCCCTCTTTGTCTTTCTTTTTATTTTTGCAGGGGGGCACAGTTTGGCAGTACCAGGAATCAAACCCAGGGCCTCAACCATGCAAGTGCTGTGAGCCACGACCGGGTCTCTGAAGGCTCCCAGCCTGCTACCGAATCTCTGCTCTAGCCACGTGTCTTCATGGGTGCGTGTGTTGTGGGTGATTTGGCAGCTCCACCGACTCTCCATGGGTAAGGCCCATGGAGGTTAAAGGGTGGCTGAGAGGCTCCCGCTCCCTGCAGCTCTGGCTCCATGGCGACCTTGAGGCGAGCCAGAATTTTCTACTTTTGAGAATAAACAGCGCATCTGTGACCCTGTGGCCTTCCTCTGCTTCCAGGCTGTGACGTAGCCTCCAGGGCTCTTAGGAGGCAGCTGTGTGTGTGTGTGTGTGTGTGTGAGAGAGAGAGAGAGAGAGAGAGAGAGAGAGAGAGAGGAAAAAGAAGAGAAGGGGAAGGAGGGCCAGGGAGAGCGAGCAAGAGAGAGAGAGAGCAGAGAGCGAGAGCTAGGAGTGTGGGCAGAACAGGAAGGGGAGGGAGGGGAGCATGGCCTGCGGGAGGCGTGCAGATGCCGGTGGCTCCAGCGCCCATTGATTCCTTCTTCCAGGGATCCTTTGTCCTGATCCCCGTGTGGTGTGGGTGGGCTTGTCTGGAAAGTCCAGGGCAGTGTGGGCACAGCTGGACATGCAGGCAGCTCACACCCAGGACACTGCCTCTCACAGTCCAGCTGGGACTCGAATTTCTAGGCCCTTACGGGGGCTTTATAGAGGATTCATTCGGCCTGAGAATCAGGGGCATGCGGGGTGCAGAGTGCGCAGAGAGGGGAGGGAGCAGGGCTGGGCACGGGGTGGGGGTCCTGGCCACAGCCCCAGAGGTCAGCTCCCAGCTAAGTTCACTGGCTCCTGTTGTTCTCAGACCCCTGAGCCCAGGCTGGGTAGTAGCGACAAACAAGAGGTGAGGCAGAGCAGAGACTGAGCCCCAGAGTCTGAGGCCCAACTTTGGACACTGCCCCTTGTTCTGAGCTGCCAGGAGCAGCCCCCGCTCACCCTCCGGAGATCACAGCCGGCCATGCTGAAGCAAACAAAGCAGAGCCAGTCAGGCGCCATGTGGGCTTACTAGTCCTGCAGAAAGCACCCACCTTGCCACCTCAGGCTGAGCTGCTACGGCCTTAGTCTGCCAAGCCTGGAGTGCCACGTTTAGGGGGACCCCAGGGAACAAAGCAAGGCCAGCAAGTCAGTGCATGCGGCTACGGCCAGGCTCCCTGGAGACGTGACTGGAGCTGGCAGTTATGGTCTAACTGGTATCTGCTGTCCTCTGGGCCTGGCCACGTGGCTGACTGCCTGCCGCCACAGCCCCCCACACACACTCTGGGAGACAGACTCAGGAAGGGGTCGTAGAGGCAGGGGTCATGGAGGCAGGACCAGATCCAGAGCCAGCGCAGGACCCCAAGCTACAGACGCAGACTCAAGGCTCCTCCTCTCCTCGGCCTGGGTCAGAGAGGAGGGTGTCAGTCTCTCAGCAGCTGCTGACTTGCACTTGTCACCTTCCACCCCACCCAGCAGGCTGCACCCAGTCTTCTGAGATGCGCTGGTGCTTTTTATGGGTGGAGGTGTGATGTCACAGGTACAGGAACTTCTTGGCCCAGCACATGTGCACTCAGCGCTCAGAGCCCGGCTGGGCCCGCCTTTCCACAGCTGCCTTTCTGTAGGGGAGAGGAGCCCAGCTTTCACCACCGCACAAGGAGACTAAGTCTTTAGGGGTGTCCTGCAGATAGCATGTGCCAAAAAAGAAGGGCCATTTGGGAAGACAAGTGATCTGGGTCCGTCCCACAGGTGCCCAATCCCATGTCTCACCAGGGTTCTGAGACAAGGGATGTCCACAGGGACACAGCGACAGTGTAGCCTGACAGAGGGGAGAGTTGGAAGCAGGGAATGAGCTTCCTTTGCAGTGGGGCTGCGTGCAGACGGGGCTAGGGTCAGGAGAACAGCAGACATTACCCTGTACTTTGGACATCACTCCAAGTGACCTGGGAAGCCTCATGACAACTAAGGCACAGAGCAGCACAACTAGTGACAAGTCTGGGAGTGGGACCCAGACAGGCGAGCTCCAGAGACGTGACTAGAAGCCTGGCTGTGTGTGAAGGCCTGGCCTGAGTGGAGGCAGGCGGGGCGGGACTGAGTTGGGGCAATAGGGCAAGTGCTATAAAATGCCACTGAGAGCTGACCACAGAAGTGGCTTGGTGGAAATGGGGCTAGGGGTCAGGCATCTAGACACCACCTGACCCCTTGACCCCACTTTTTCAGGGGGTCACACCCAGCAATGCTCAGGGTTACTCCTGGCTCTGCACTCAGGAATTACTCCTGGAGGTGCTCAGGGGACCATATGGGATGCCGGGGATCTAACCCCAGGTCGGCGGCGTGCAAGGCAAATGCCCTACCCGCTGTGCTATCGCTCCTCCCCTGCCTTCCCACTTAACCGCTCTTGTCTCTTGTCCTGTTCAGAAGACAGGATGTTGCCATGAGCTCCATCTGCCTGGTCAATGTCCCTCCTTCTCAGACACCTGTCAATCACAGAACATATCCCACCCACAGGAACAGTTGATGTAAGCCTGACCAAGAGCGTCCTCCCCTGGGATTTTGTTTCAGTACTTCTCTTTGCAGGATGCTCTGGGCTCTGGTTTTCCAGGAGAAACCCTTAAACAAGGTCTTGGACTTTGTAGAAGGTTGGCCTGAGCCCAGGAGGCTAACAGCCGTGGGCAGCAGAGAGGAGAGGCCAAGGGGAGCCTTGTGAGAGTGGAGTGTCCCGTCTAGTACCTAAGTACGCCCACGGCTTAATGTGTCTAGTGCTGCCCCACATTTGTTCTTAGGGTCCAGCAACAACCCCCTTTGTGCAGAAGTGGCTCAAATCAACTTTCCACTGTGCTTCTCTAACGGGCTCAAGAAGGCGTCCAGACATGGGGACCTTTTAAAAATTTTTTTTTTATTTTGCCACCGTGAGATATACAATTACAAAGATGTTCATGTTTGGGTTTCAGTCATACAGTGTTCCAGCACCCCTCCCTCCACCAGTGCCCATTTCCCACTACCAATGTCCTCAATTCCCTCCCCTCCCCCAGCCTGCCTCTATGGCAGGTTCTTTATCTCCTCTCTCTTTCTCTCTCTCTCTCTCCCTCTTACACATTGTGGCTTGCAATACGTACATTTAGAGGTTATCATGTATATCCCTTTGCCTATACTCAATGCTCAGTTCTAGGCTGGTATTATCATTTCCAACAATTATTAGCACACTGTTTCATTCTCTGTCTTACCTAACCTCTGACTCCCACATTTGCAGTAGATTCCACTCACTGACTAGACCTCCTGAGCCATGTTTTGTCTGGCCTTGGATATTGGTATTATGCTATATTTTTTTATATCCTGCAAATAAATGCAGTCATTCTATATCTGTCCTTTTCCCTCTGGCTAATTTCACTCAGCATGGTCGCTCTAGACTTGGGGAACTTTGGGAGCCCTTAGCGATGTCTTCATGCAGAACTTGGGGCTCCGGATGGGGTATTCTCTCAGCTCCCCCAATCCAACAGTTTACTGAGCACACCCTGGGTCAAGCCTGAGCAGGAAAAGGTGGGGCTAGGATGAATGGGGCAATCTAGCCCCAGAGACCTGTGGACAATGAGCCCCAGATTAGCAGCATGGAGCCTGAGTTGTTTGAGGTACATTCTCCACCGTGAGGAGCCGGGGCCATGCCCTCTGCCTTGCTCCCAGAGAGGCAGCCTGGAACTAGGGGTCCAGTGTCCTGGCCCGGTGTCCTAAGCCTGAACCCAGAGGTGCACAGTCTGGCCCCCAACATAGCCCACACTGACGCCTGGTCCCCTTCTGGGGCCACTAGCCAAGGAATGTGAGGCCTGCTGCGAGGCTTCACAGGGAGGTTGTTGAGAAACAGCAACTGCACGGTCATCCTGGAGGGGGCGCTGGATTTCGTGACTCCTGCCACTCCCAGCCACACTCTCAGCCACAGCATCTCTGCTTACCAACAGTCATTGCTCTGCTCTGCTCAAGTGGGGCAGGCCTTGGGTGGCACTGAGAGGGGCTCAGTTGTCACTAGAGGCACCTTGACTCTGGCAGTGACTGTTTCCCACAGTCCTTTCCAGACACGAGGCAGAGCCTGAGCCCCCAGCTGAAGCCCCGGCTCTCCTCGAACAGAGAACCATAGGGCCCTTTCCCCCATTCTTGGTCCAGGTCAGAATAACTACCCCCCTGTGCTCGCACCCTGAGAGCTGTGAGAGGAGATATGGAGGCAGATCTGGGATAGGGAGAAAGGGAGTGCCCCCACCCCCAGGGGCCCAACAGCCAGCGCCAGCTTTGCACTCGGGATTAATTAAAACTCAGGTCTGGGAGCAGATGGCTTGTCAGTTTTGTTCCCAGGTGAATCCCTGACGAGAAGGTGAGGGGGATCGTGCACAGAGGGAGATAACGTGGGAGAGGCAGTGCCCCGCCCGTGAAACCTGGTCATCCCCTCACAAACAGGCGGCGCCTTTGGCTCAAGGTAAGAGACAGCTTGGGCCCAACCAGCTCAAACAAAGGGAGTGCTTATGGGCTTTGTCACCTCAAAAGCAGGCGGGGTGCTCTTCAGGGATGCTAGGAGGAGCCCTAATTTTGCTTTTCCACTGTCAGCTTCACCCTGTCATTCTTTTTCTTTTTGGGAAGCATTGGGCCACACCTGGCAGTGCTCAGGGATCACTCCTGGTGGTGCTTGGGGATCCCATGGTGCCAGGGATTGGACGTGGATCAGCCTCATGAAAGGCAAGTATTGTACCTGCCATGCTATCTCTCTGACCCTTAATTGTTTGTTGATTGTGTTGTTTGGGGGCCACACCCAGCGGTGCTCAGAGCCTACTTCTGGCTCTGTGCTCAGGGATCACTCCTGGCAGAGCTCAGGAATTGGCCATGTGCAAGGCAAGTGCCTTAACTCCGGGTATTATCTCTCCAGCTCTCACACTGTAATTCCGAGAGAGACTAGCTCTTCCTTTTCATTTTGTAAAAATCCAGTGAGCCCATTAACCACCTTCCCAGCAACATTTCTGTCATACCTTCCTGGTTACACCTCTCCCAACGTCCCTTCTGGAGCTCAGCAGCAGGGAATGGACCGCACTGCCTCCTTCAGTGAGTGTTTCAGGTCCCAAAGACTGTTCCAGAACAATCCAGGGAAATGAATGGTGGGGTGGAGGGATGGACAGTTGGTAAGGAACCAGCAATTCCCGCTACAGGTACTGCAGCTGAATCCAGTTTTGACATTACCTCTGCATTGTTCTGAAGGAATGGACATTTTCCTTTTCTCGGCAATAATAAAGGGCTGTGAGTCATGGCAGGTGAGGGGCTGAGCCAGACATTTGGGCCAAGTTCTTCCCATCTGTCCTTCCTGTCACTTACAGCCCTTCCCTATCCTCTCTCTGTCTCTGTCTCTGTCTCTGTCTCTGTCTCTGTCTATGTCTCTGTCTCTGTCTCTCTCTCCCCGCCCCTATGAACTTAGTGGCCCTGTGAGCAAGACAGGAAGTGAGATTATTCTCTCCACATGATAGATGAGGGAGGGAGAACACCGGCACCGAGAGCAAACACAACTGTTCAAACTCCCTTCCAGGTACCTCTTTCGTTCACACCAGTATGAAATGCTGCCTTGGTTTCAGCTCCTTGAAAGCAAATAATTCCTTCCTCACCTATTCCCTGGTCTGGCAGAGGAATCAACCCCCTCTGGGTACCTCTTGAGTTGTCTATTTGTTTTCTCCTCCATTTCTTGTAGGAGACCCAGACATGTCCTTCAGGGCCCAGAGCACATGAGTATGGTTTTTTGTTTTTTTCACTATGAATATGAAACACGGCACTTCCAAACCTTCCTGGCTGGCCAGTGCATGGCGCTGTCCTTGCTGCTGACCGCCACTTCCCCGCCCCCTGCTGTCCTTGAGGGATTCATTTTCCTTCCACCGTCAGGCTAAACTCCTCAACGACACTCTAGAATTACAATCCTCCCTAGCATCACTCTTGCTACCCCACTGAGAAATTTCTCTATAGATAGCAAGCTGGGGATAAAGTGAAAAATGATTTGCAAGCTCCAGACCCATGCACGCATCTGTCCCAGGTCTGCGGCACTCAGCAGGCCTTGCGCTCTCTCCACCCTCCTTTCCTTCCCTTAGCTGCTGCTGTCGTGGTGGCCGTGGGGCATGTACATGCCTCCTCGTGGTGCTCCCACATCGAGTTGTGTTGTTTCCATAGGGTTGCACAGATGCTGATAGAGCTCACATCCCTTGCCATGGTATTGGTTGGGGTCACACCTCTTTGGTTGTGGTGAGCTCCTGCAGCGGGTTGCAGTGTTCTCCCGTATCCCTGCTGCATGCTGGGGGTCGCACCCTGGCCGCATTGTTCTCACATATTTTCATTCTTGTCCTCTCTGGAGATTGAGCCTTGTAGCTGCATCACTCATGCATGTCCCAGAGGGGGCAAATTATTGTATAACGGCAAGACCCACAACAAGCTTCCCTGGTTGTCCTCCACACACCTGGGCGGCACTAGGGATGAAGTTCACAGCCTTAAGCTGTCAAGACAGGTGTTTTTGCCACTGAGTCCTCATCCTCTGGGCTACATGGTCTTTGCTCTTTAGTTCCAGCCTTGACATTCCAGGGCCACACCTAATATATTCTACCACCTGCTTTGGAAACAAAGTTTTGTTCGTTTTGCTTTGGGGGTCATATCTGGTGGTGCTTAAGACTTACTCCTGGCTCTGTGTTCAGAGATCACTGCTAGCAGGGTGTGATCCAAGCAGGGCTTGGGGTACTTATGGTACTTATGAGGTATCAGGCCATGTTGGCCAAGTACAAGCAAGACCCCTAAGTGCTGTATAATTGCTCTGGCCCTGGAAATAAAGTTTTATTAGAATGTTAACACATTTCCATATTCTCCATGGCGCTTTTGCTCTGTGACAGCAAAGTGGAGCCGTCTCACCAGAGACCCTGTGATGCACAGAGCTTAAGTAGTTACCGCGGGCCCTTTCCGGGAAAAAAGTTGTCGACTCTACTTGCACTTACTCCCTGTGGGTGGAAGAGCTTTGCTCTGCACACAATCCTGTTTTATGGGCAATACCCTCTAGCCTGTGCGTGCCAACACCCAGTTCAGCTCTCTGTCCCTGGGTAAGCGAAGTTTCCTTACCAAACGGGAGTCCTGTGTCCATCCCAGCTCTCTAAATCCACACCATTCTCCTAGAATACAAGCTCATTGATTCTCCTAGAATACAAGCTCATTGGTTTCTCCGGCCCCTGTCCACGGATGCTTCCCCAAACTCAGGCACACGCTCAGGCACAAGCTTCTGCTCACCTCCCAGCCAAGCCTCCGGAGTAGACAATGTCAGCACTAACCCACTGAGCATCCCTGAGACTGTTCATTGAACTTTAGAAAAACATTTTAAGCATTGCCCGAAGAGGCCGGAATTCCCTCTTGGCTCCAGCACTGGGCAGCGCCACCACAAGTCATTCTATCTCCTCCTGGTTCCTGCTCCTCAAACTGACCGTGCTGCTACAAGGCCCCCAAAGAACAGACTTTCACGTGCTTTGCACCTTTTCAGTAGGAGCAAGACAACCCTCTTTCTAATCAAATAGCCCAGATCTGAGTCTCTGTGGCTTGGGCAGGGTCACACTATTGCCTCCAGGTCAGCCCCTGGTTGGGGCTTTGTGCACTGAGTCTCGGTGATGCGGAAAAGGCCTGCCCTTTGGAGGGTATGCGGCCACTGCTGGACATTGGCTTTGCTTTCTGTTTTATTTCCTTTGGTAGCCACATCCAACTGTGCTCAGGACTTACTCCTGTCCCTGCCCTTAGCGATCACTCTTGGTAGTGCCGGGGACCATAGGTGGTGCTGGGGATCAACTATATTGGCCATGTTCAAGTGTCCTCCCCACTGACACTTCCCTAGAGCTGCGGGTGAATGTCTCTACTCAATGGCACACGACTTTTGACTTCTCCCTCCAGGGCTGGTTTGTTTTGTTTTGTTTTGCCTCTGCTGTCTTCTCAAGAGGCTGTCACCATGTCTAAACATTTTGCAGCTTGGTGGGGACAGCCTGCTTTTATGGAGCTTTCATGGGCTGCCCCGCACCCTCTTGTGTAGCTAAGCACATCCCCTACAGAGAAACAGTGCCCTACCTGTTTAGGATCACCCTTTCGTGTAGCTGAACACATCCCTTGTAGAGAAACAGTACCCTACCTGTTTAGGATCAAGCACACATTCTGCCTTAATCCTCTGCCTTAATCCCTTGTTTTAATCCCTTCTTTCACCCTACATGATTAACTGACAGAGACCCCCACCCTACTACCGAATTGGCTAACACAGAGCTCCCACCCTCCTTTCCCCCAACTTAAATATCCCTGTTTGACCTAATAAAGCGGAGCTATTTCCCCAAAGTGGTTCATGGAGACCTCGTGTGGGTGCTCTACTAGACCTTCGAGGGTGCTCTACTCACTCAAGATCAGATCTCACCAGCAACATCAGCATCTCTCACTACTACATCAATACTCACCCTGTTCTTCTCACTCTGGCAGCATTGCCCCATCACCCAGGTCTCGTGGCACCTCCAAATATCCCACTGTCTCTTACACATGCTTCAGACTCACTGCCCAGATCAAGCCTCGCTCCTCTGGCACAGAAGAAAGCACCGCTTAACCTGAGCCATCTTGACCTTGACCCCTGTCCCACGTGCCCACTACTCATCATCCCCTACCACCACCCCCCCCGTCCCCTGTCCCCTGCCATACTGCTCCCCCACCTGGGGTTTCTCTCTGGTTCTCTTTGCTTTGTCTTTGGACTCGGTGCTCCCGGGAGGGAGGCAGGAGAATATTCAGGAAATGTTTGTAGAATGAAAATGTCTTCCCAGAGCTGGCCTTTGCATACCAGCGTTAGAACAAACTCCTTCCTCCCCACCCCCATCTGACAGAATTCACAAGAGGCCACAGGCTTAAAAAGGGATGAAGCCAATTAGGTGCATGATGAATTCCGCAGACACTTACTGAGTACTTTAGGTGCCAAGTCCTTTGAGAAGCGATGGAACTCTGGGTGTGATTCTGGCTGATTCCCAACCTCAAGAAACTCCTTGAGTGATAGAAAAATGAAGATATCTCTGGGGCTTGTCTTCCTCTCCTGCTCTCTTCAATAGCTAATCTCGCACCTGACACATAGTCAATGTTTAATAAGCAGCTGTTGAACAATAAATGAATAAATGAGTAAGTGAAGATGTGCATGCAGTGGAAGGCCTTGATAAGGTTCTGCCAGCGTGTAGGGTAAGAAAAGAAAAGCCGGAAGGGTTTGTTGCATATCTCTTATTTGCGAAGGAAAAATTGGGAGGTGGGCGACAATGATCTCTTTTTCTCAGAGAACCCACAGCCCCAGAAATGAGGACAGATAAGAAAAAAAAATCAATGTCTACAAGATAGTGTGAGAATCACAGAGCAGAGATACGCAGGAACTGTGATTAGAGCTTTCGGTGGAGTGCAAAGAGGAAATGCCAGTTAATTAATTGACTGAGCAATCAGCGTCCTCTATAATGAGATTTCTATGTTCTCACTTCCTGAATTTCTGTGGGAGCACCTAGAAAATATTGTCCCTTTGAGGCTGGGTAGTAAGCTCAGTGGGTCAGGTGCTTGCTTGGACACAGCTGGCCCGGTTTAATACCCAGCCTCCCATATGGTTCCCTGAACACTGCCAGGAGTGATCCCTGAGTACAGGGCCAGGAGTAACCCCCTGAGCATCACCAGGTATGGCCTAAAAACTAGAAAGATAAAAAGATGCTTGTCCTTCAGTTCAAAGAGATCATCACCAATATGAGGGAAATCTCAGAAGACAGAAAGTTAGGAATGTAGTTAATGGACTCAGTACCCAATTAGGCGCTAAACTCTTGATCACTTGATCACTTGATATCCCGTTATTCATCGATTTGCTAGAGCGGGCGCGAGTAACATTTCGATTTGACCCTATCACGTGCCAGTGTAGCCCAATGGCATCTGGTTGCTTCAGGAATACAAAGAGTCTCAAACCGTTCGCTCAGGGTCTTGACGAAGAAGTCTGACCATCTTGTAGGTGGGCAGCCACGTGATCTTTTGACATCTCGTGGGATCCAGTCTGTAACAGCTCTAGTTCAGCGGTCGTCTCCAAATCGCATTATATGTCCAGCCCATCTGATTTTCGATGCCTTGGCAAACGAGACAGCGTCCCTGACTCTGGAACAGCGAAGGGTCGGAACTCCGGATTCTTTCTCTCACTTGAGTGAGGCGTGATATTCCAAGCATAGCTCTTTCGATTCCTCTTTGGGAGACCCGAATAGCGTTCTCATCCTGCTTTCGTAGGGCCCAGGTCTCTGGGGTGTATGTTAATGCAGGGAGAATGGTGGAGTTGAAGAGATGTGCCCGGAGCCGGAGGTTCTTTCTCTTTTTGATATTTCTTCGATGCTTTTGAAGGCATTCCCATGTCGCTCACTTCCTCCTGCGCAGCTCAGGTTTTAGGTCGTTCGTCTTGTTGACTTCTTGACCTAGGTACACATAACGGGGTTGGGGGTTGGGGGGGAGACCCGGCGCGGGCAGGGACTGACCATGCAGGCAGAGCGACCCAGCTGTGGAGAGCAGCGACAGTGAGGTCGGGGAAGCCCCTCGGCTTGCAGGCCCCCTTCCCAGGCGACTCCAGCAGGGCCTCGCCCGGCCCATGCGGGCGACACGATGACCGACACCCAACGGTCATCTTTCTTTATCATCTTTACTGCCGCCATGTTCGCCGGCTCAACAAAGACCTCCAGTGGGACGACCCAGCACAGGCCATGTGTCTCCAGCTACGTGGAGCGGCTGAAGGGTATGTCCTGCTTGTCAGGGGCGGAGCGCGACATCACACTCAGCGATGTTCAGGAGTTACTCCTGGCTCTGCACTCAGGAATTACTCCTGGTAGTGCTTAGCCCAGCAAGCTACTAGGAGTATACCGCCTGCACAGCAGAGCCTGGCAAGCTGTCCGATGCGTATTCAATATACCAAAATCAGTAATAAAAAATGTTCATCTTCCTGACCCTGAAAGGTGCTAAACTCAATATAAAGAAAATCACAGAAGGGCCAGAGAGATAGAACAGCGGTAGAGGAATCTCCTCGCATGCAGCAGACCCAAGTGTGATCCCAGGCACTCCATGGAGTCCTCCAACCCCTGCCAGGATTGATCCTTGAGTGCAGAGCCAGAATTAAGGCTGAGCACTCTGTGGCCCCCTAAAAACAAGACAATACAAAAAGTTACAGAAAAGAAAACTCCATTTCACTGCAGCTGGGTGTTTGGAAATGGCTTCCTAGGAGGAAGAACTTTCTAAAAAGAAAGCTTTGAGCTCTATGGATCTCCTTGAAGGGTCTTGAATATCAGTTAGAAGCCATTTAGATCTTGATCATTTGCTTTCTAGGCAGGAAATAAATCATTAAACGGTGAGCTGAGAAGACATGTTGATGGATACAAATTTTAGAAGCATTTATTTAGGACATAATTCAGAGAATGAAGGAGGGAGATGGGGGATACAAGAGAAGATGTGGGGGGCAACAAGAAAGCTTCACACCAGCGAAAGCTCACCATGGTCTCAATCGCATCCATCAATTGGGATAACCCAGACCCCAATAGCTGGACAGTCAGTGAAAAGTTCCTTTGCTGCCACACATGGCCAAGGGAAGGTTCAGGGGCTCCATTCACTCAGAGTAGGTTTGTTCTAGGCACAGACCCAGGATACTAGGGATAGAACCGTGGGCAAAGCCACACCCCTTCCTCTTTCAGCAGTCACACCCCCTTCCGGCCTTCAAGGGGCTTCTCTTCCAGCAATTTCTCAATGACTGCAGGATTGCACCCAGGGAGAGCACAAAATTGGTCCATATTTGCCTTTCAGGGCCGTGATTCTGGGAAGGATTCTTGGTGAGCAGTCAGCAGCCCCCTTCAGCTCTCTCTTCAGCCCCTCGGCTAATAAGCCATGTGCTTCTTCCATTGCATCCCATTTAATCCTGATCTCCAGCAGGGCTTAATGAGGTGGATGGCGGGGCCCATTATGCAATGGTAATATGTGACCAATACTCTCGGGCAGCGCTGCAATGGCTTCTCTTCAAGGGTACTGAGGCAGACGGTGGCTCCGGGTGCCATGTGGCTGTGTGAGGCAGGGAGTTTGTGAAGACTTCCCGTCTCGGACCAGGGAAGGTTGGTCCATGGGTACCAGGAGAGGTTGTCCATCACACACAAACCCACCCCTGAATCACAGAAGGCTAATCAGACTCGGTATCTCTGACAGTAACTGCGATGCAGAAAACACACAAAATAACCAGGCAGCCTTTGTAATTAACTTCAGCTTCTTTCCAGCGGTGATTTGGAGTTAATGGTTTCTTAATTCAGTGCTCATTTGGTGACTTTAATTTCCAATTAATTTTGCCGATTTTCCTCCAAGGTGTTCATGGTGTGATGGAAATTCCTGTGCGGTGAAGTCCCCACCACAGGGACCTGAGGGGAGGGTGCAGGGAGGCACAGGAGACAAGTGAGTTTGGCTGTCAACAGAAGGCCCATTCCTGCTCAGAACAAGGGACCAAAGCCTTTTATTGAGCTTGGGGATCCTGAGGAGAAGACCCTCCTCCTAATAGGAGGGCCCTTTGAAAGATGATAAAGCGCTGCAAGTGTTCGCTCGGTTTTGAATTTCCGTAGGTAGCTCTGGATGAGAACATCAACGGGCTGGCTGGAAGAGGAAACGCGGGATCAGAACCAAGGACTGTGTATGACAAGCAAAGCAGGATTTCAAGGTCTCAGTTCAGCCCCAACCCCCTTTGCTAACTCTGCTGCACCCGCTGCTGCCACCACCCAGGGTCGTTACCCTAGGCCTCCTTGTTTGGCTAAACAAAATCCCTTCTCTGTGGGCATCCCTTCTCCCTGCACTGAGGCAGCCTGCGACAAGGGCTGAGTGATAAAGGATGAATGACGATGCCCCTCACTGTGCCTATCTTGGGCCCCCCTTCCTTCAGGGTGAGGACCACCCAGCAAAACCCGCGGATTCTCCCAGCTTCTGGTCCTCCCTCCTCCTTTACTCCCATAAGAATCTCTCAATTCATTCTCAGCACCCAAACCTCTGTATCTTGCGTGGCCTCTGGGTGAGGTCAACAGTCCTTTACCTAAAACTCCGGCCTCGCTCTGAGGGCACCAGCTAGTGTGCAGTCTTTGCCAAGAGGAAATGAATTCTCTCCTCAGCCCTCAGGACAGTGGGAGGGCCTGATGCTGTTCCTGTTCTCCAAGACAGACCTTCACCATTGTGCCTCCCAGGGAACCCCCCAAATCCACAACTGCCTGAGCAGAATGGATGGGGTTGGACACTGAGGCTTCCTGGGGACGAAGCTGCCATTCCTGAGAGCTTGGGCCAAGAAAAAGAATAGAGAAACGAAGAAGCCTGGTCCCATGGCAGGTAGATTGCTTTTTGCTCGCTCGCTCGCACTCTTTCTTTCTTTCCTCTCTTTCCTCTCTTTCTTTCTTTCTTTCTTTCTTTCTTTCTTTCTTTCTTTCTTTCTTTCTTTCTTTCTTTCTTTCTTTCTTTCTTTCTTTCTTTCTTTCCTTCCTTCCTTTCTTTCTTTCTTTCTTTCTTTCTTCCTTCCTTCCTTCCTTCCTTCCTTCCTTCCTTCCTTCCTTTCCTTCCTTCCTTCCTTCCTTCCTTCCTCCTTCCTTCCTTCCTTCCTTCCTTCCTTTCCTTCCTTCCTTCCTTCCTTCCTTCCTTCCTTCCTTCCTTCCTTCTTTTTTCTTTTTTTGTTTTTGTGCATCACTGGCAGTGCTCAGGGCTTACTCTTGTATCTGCTCTCAAGGATCACTCCTGACGGGCTCAGAGGACCATATGGGACCGCGGGGATTAAATTTGAGTCATCTGTGTACAGGGCAAATGCTTCCCTGCTGTACTCAGGCGGCTTTTAAGCAAACTCCCCCAGCTCCAGGGTAACGGATGGTCCTGAAGACTGGTGACATCACTCAGTGGAGCTAGTGTCCACTGACAGCCCGGACTCACGCAGCCCACTCGTGACCTCCACAGCTCCGTCCCTGCCAGTGCTGTGTGGCAGCGGTCAGGAGAATAGGGGACCCACAACCACATAGGCTCCTCCCCTGGGGCCAAGTTCTCTCCCCTTCCCTGGTGTTCCCTACCTTGTCTTGTGCCCTTCTCCATCCCTGCCCTTGCCATTGTCGCGAAGTTCAGGAGTCCAGCGCTTGTGGCAGTGGAGTTGGGCCACAGCAGAGGGCTGCCAGCCTGCATCAGTCTCTCCTGGTGAGAAATCAGCCACAGGAGAGACAAGCCACCTCACTCCACATCCGTTCATCAACCGCCCGAGGGGTCTCAGACTTGGAACAGCGGCACCCTTGGATTAGGAGGTCTAGGGAGCAAAGACCAAGCATTTGCGTTCTCCAAAAAAAGTGGCCCCAGTTCCCGCAAGGGTAGTGCTAGATGGCCAGGGCTGTCCCCAGTGGGGGAGCATCAGCGCCGGAATGGAACCGAGGGCTCCCGGGTTCTACCATTCAGGTCAAACCTCTAACCAAGACACTGCATTTCTTACAAGCTACCGAGTGGTGTTATGGCTGCTAGTCCAAGAATCACACTCTGGAATCTGTTTGTCTGGATTTAGGCTTAGGAACAATCTCTGCTGGGTGCGTTTCCCTCCGGGACCCCTCACAGCCCTCCGGGGTGAGCAGCTCTTGTCAGCAGCGCCTCCTTACTAAGCCCTGGGGAAGGCTTTGGGTATTATTATTACAACAAAGTCACTGACAAAACAAAATTCTCTGCAGGGAAAATAATCCCAGTGATCCGTAAAGTAGCATACTCTAACAATATCAACAGAGGTGATAATAATAGTAATAACATGATTATAATATAATGCCATCCACCCTAACATGCTAAATTCAGATTAATCTGAGCAATAGAACAGAATCACTGCCACACACAAGCGGTTACCAAGGCGAGCCCCGCTGTAACTAGGCCGTTTGGAGGGTGAACGCAGGGACAAGGATTCTAACAACCTGTATCTGTACTTGGCTTTGGCATTTCTAAAACACTTTCTGATTTCATTTTAGGGAAACCCTGGGAAATCAATGGTGGGTGAGTTTCTTTGCTTGGTGCATCTGGCTCCCATTCGCCACCATTTGTGCCATCCTTTGGCAAACACTTGTGGGAACTATTGAACATGGGGTGTGGTGACAAGGAAAACGTGAGCTTTGATTTCAGGTAGACAGTGGATTGTTTTGTAAGGAAACTGACTCAAATACTGCACAGGACATTCTTCTGCTAGGCTTTGGACCATAAAGCTAGTACAGCGGGCAGGGTGCTTGCCTTGGATGCAGCAGAGGGGAGTAGAGGAGAGGAGAAGGCAGAGGCCAGACACCCTCCTAAGGGAGGTATCTGGGCTGAGAAATCAACTTCAGGATTCTGATGGGCATCCTCAGGGCAGGCCTCCATGTGGGAGTCATTGCTGCCTGCTTCTGACTTGCCCTCACCTCTCTCGGCAGGTCCCTCCTTACTTCTGTAAGGCTGCTCTGTTCTCATCCTTCAAACAGGCCTGTAGCCCAGACTTGGGTGCCCAGCCCAAGGGGGTGTCACAACCAACCCATTATTCTCTCTTCGCCATCTTTCTGATCAGAATGTGGGGGTCATAGCTCACTCTGAGGCCAGGTCAAGACCCTCCAGGGCCAGCCAGGGTCAGAGATGGTCTAGGACAGGTCCCACCTTGAGCTGGGCAGAGCGCAGCTGGACAGCAGGCTCCCAAAGCAGCCTGGGACAAGCACCAGGGAGGGGCACAGGGTGTGCGTGGATTTTGGACTGGTCCTGAAGGAGTTGTTTGCCAATCACCAGGTTCAAATGCAGTTTCATGACTTCCCTGGATAATTAACCCAAGGAAAAGGCTAAGTGAGTCCATGATGGTTTCAATATTCGCCACTTAGTCCTCAAAACCATTCAGTTGGGGAGAGAGAGAGTACAATAGGTAGGGCACTTGCCTCAGCTCACTCAGGTTCAATCCCTGGCACTACATATGGCTCCTGAGCCTGCCGGGAGTGACACCTGAGTGTAGAGCCCTGAACACCCCTCTCCCCACCCCAAAAATCATCTACCTGCAGGCACCTCTCTCCACTCCCCAAACTTGGGGCCAGGCTGTTTGCTTCTAGAAGCGGCCGTGCAGTACAGGTTGCCTTGATCCTTACAGCAAGTTCCAGGGACAGTGCTGGGGAAAGGCCAGTTGGAGAGCCTGTGGATGCTGCTTCCTGCGGCTCTTTGGAGACAGGCCCCGGGTCACTCTGAACCCCACAGGCAGGCGGTGGGCAGGAAGCCGGCTGGAGGACTTGGCAGTAGGCACATCCTGGCCCCGAGCCGAGAGCAGCAGCCAAGGCTATTTAGTTGGGGTGGAGGGTGAGGGCAGCGATTTACTCAGCCTGCTCAGACGCGTGCCCGGGGGCAGGTGCCAGCAACATGCCAGGCCTGAGGGACAGAGTCGGGAAGTGCCCAGGGACCGGGAAGGGCAGCCCCACCCGCTCCAGGTCCTGGCAGGGCCTGGGCAAGCTCTGTGGCTGAAGGAAATATGAAGTGATGGTAAGTGACAAAATCGAAAATGTAATTAAGACAGATGGAGCCAAGCGGCGGGAATGATCAAAGCCGTTCCCCAGGCTCTGAGATTTACAGCGAGGTTATGCGATGACCCCAGCCTGGCCACACAGCCGGCAAAGAGAAGCAAGGAGGGTGAGAAGGAGCCCGTCCGGCGCTCGGCTGCCCTGAAGTGTGGGTCAGACGCAGGATGCGGGACGGAATTTCTGTAACCACATGGCCACATTCCTACTTCAGCCAAGGTCACGTGTCCCTCCAGCACAGGCTCAGACACAGGGGCCAGGACCACCAGGAGTAGGTGGGTAGCTTGGGGGGTGGGCAGATGGGAAAGGGGTGCTCAAGGCCGTGTGGGCATCCCATGAGCTGGAGTCAGTAATGTGGGAACATGTCGTCCTGCAGTCGCATGTTACCGTGTCTGGGCCTGACCTCTGGAGGGGTCTCTAAGGGACCCTTCACTTCTTCCCCTGCTCTTTGGTTAGACCAAAAGCAGAGCCGACATAAGGGTCCCTCCCCAAGCCACAAAGGGAGACCCAGGCGGCCTGTTTAGAGGCTCTAATGAAGGGACATCCAGATTCTGGTCACCAGAAACATCCCTGGGAGCCATGGGCTCACCCTGGGGGTGTCAACATCTGTACCAAGCCTGCTGTCGCAGACTTGGCCGAGACTCTGGCTTCGCTTTCCTGAAGTGTCCAGTGCCCTGGACCTCCTCCTTCTTACAGTCCAGGCCGTGGCACCCTGCTGGGGCTGAGGGCAGGTAGAGAAATTGGCTTTTCCTGGGTGGAGGGATGGAAGACACCCAAACCCGGGTAAGGCTAGCCCTCAACTCCTGTTGACTGAGCGTCCACTTTGCTCTGGACAAGAAGAGAGGCCTCTGGGGAGGGAAGTTTCTGGGAGGTGGAAACTCCCCAGCAAGCAGGGGGAGGCAAGAGTTTCCCACAACAGGAGCCAGGGTGGTTGGGGGGAGGCAGGGGACGGGAGAATCGGTTAGGCCTGAGGGGTCCAGGAATCAGTGCGGACCTGAGGGGTTGGGCCCAGCTTCCTCAAGGGGGCCGAGCTCACACCTGACCTTTGTGGTGGAGGAAAACACAGCCAGGAAGAAGCGTGGAAGGGAGCAGAGGGCTGATGTGTAGAGGCACAAAAACTCAGAACGAAAAAAAAACTCAGAACGCTTCTATTATTTTTTGGCTTGGGGGGTTACACCTGGCAATGCTTTGGAGTTACTCCTGACTCTGTGCCCAGGAGGCTCACGGGACCAGATGGGGTGCAGGGATTGGACCGGGTCAGCAGTGTGCAAGGAAAGTGCCCTACCTGCCGTGCTATCACTCCAGCCCCAGGAAGCGTTTATTCTTCTGTGGGGGGGAGACTCTCTTGTGAGTCTCAAACGTTCTGGGGGCGCCTTGTGGTAATTCTTGGCTAAACAGATCATTGTGTTGATGCAAAAGCCCAAAGATGAAAAAGCTGGGGACCCCCAGGCCCACACCAATGACGCTCTTCGCCAATGGCGCTCAAGGCCCCGACAGGGCGTACTTGGCCATCAAACCAGGGTCAGCCTCAGGCAAGGCCTTTACCTCCGTACTACCCCTCTGACTCTCCAGAAGAGTTCTTCTGAGTCATAGCACAGGCGTAAGGCTGGAGGTGGGAATGTTTGGCGTCCCACAATGTGGCCCAAATCAATCAGGACTCAAACGTTTCCTCATGAGCAAAGTCCGCACCCAGGGATGTGTCTTCTTCCCCACATGGACACGTTCCTCTCCGGGGGGTCACCCAGTGGCCCTCACTTTCAGGTCTATGCAGCAGGTACCCCAAATCCTGGCTGCCCAACACCCTCCTGGCCTGCCATAGAAAGGGAGGACAGGTGGGAACCAGCAGCCCCTCTCTGTGATGCGGAGTCACTCTGCCCCTGGCGCGGTTGAGAGGTGGGGTACTCATGGAGGGAGAGGCAATGGAAACAGCTTGGTCCTGCCAGCCTGGGACTCATCTTTCAAGCAAGGACAAGTCCCTGTTATAGATACTGAGCATAAAGCAGGCTGGCAGCAGGAAGACACAGAGAGACGCGGGGCAAAGAGCTTCATCATTTCAAGTACATCATCCATCCATCCATCCGTCCGGTGCAGTGTTTATGCCTGCAGTCAGAACACGGGAAGACCAGGCCAGGATTTACCGGGCAGGTAAGTCATCATTTATATCATTTATGCCACGCTCACTTCCCTTTAGCGATCGTCTACCTGAAACGTCTCCATCTCCCTGCCTCACTCTTTCATGGTTTCCCAGACGAGTGTGTCTGTTTCCTCCATTGATTTCTCCTCAAACCTCAACTTGGGGCAACACCTGCCTCTAACCTGGGAGAAGGAGTTCCCAGGGTCTAAACTGCACAGATGAGATGAGCCCCCTTTCCTGAGTGTCCTAATGGACCACTGGGTTTATGAGCGATTCTAGGGGACCCCTCTATAGCCATTCTAGATCTCAGCTAGGCAGCTATGGAGGGTCACTCTCTGCACTCAGGATTTTCACCTTCCCCATAAAGGGAAGGGCTGGACCAGGTGAAGTCGCACTTCTCACCCTGTTCTTGTACCGCCAAAGAAAAGCCAGGCCAAGAGTAGGCATTGGGGCTAGCCACGAATGAGACAAGGCTGTAAAGTTGATGTTCTTTCACATTGGGGGAGGGGGTCCAGCAGGAGAGGGAATTCCTCCTCCTCCTCCTCCTCCTCCTTCTCCTTCTCCTCCTCCTCCTCCTCCTCCTTCTCCTTCTCTTCCTCCTCCTCCTCCTCCTCCTTCTCCTCCTCCTCCTCTTCCTTCTCCTCCTCCTCCTCCTCCTCCTTCTCCTCCTCCTCTTCCTTCTCCTCCTCCTCCTCCTCCTCCTCCTCTCCTCCTCCTCCTCCTCCTCTTCCTTCTCCTCCTCTTCCTTCTCCTCATCTTCCTCCTCCTCCTCCTTTTATATTTGGTTTTGAGGCCACATTCAGTGGTGCTCACTCAGGGTTCCCTCCTGGCTCAGAGCTCAGGGATCACTACTGGAAGCGCTCGAGGGACTCTACATGATTCAGGGATCGAACCCTGGTTGGCCGTGTGCAAGGGGAGCACCTTACAGGGGAGCACCGTGCCCATCACGCCATCACTCAGGCCCAGGAGCTGTTCTGTACGGGTGGAGAGTGGTGACGATTTATTACTGGTTTATGCCCCTGCTTTTCTCTCTATTATTTTATTCCCTTCCCCCCTCTTCATTCTGTTTTCCATGTCTCCCCTTCTCTCCCTCCTGTCCTCCCTCTCCCTTTCCTCTCTTCTCTCCCTTCCCTCTCCTACTCTCTCTCTTCCCCTCTCTCCTCTTCCCTCTCCTACTCTCTCTCTTTCCCTCTCCCCTTCCCTCTCCTACTCTCTCTCTTCCCCTCTCTCCCCTTCCCTCTCCCTACTCTCTCTCTTCCCCTCTCTCCTCTTCCCTCTCCTACTCTCTCTCTTTCCCTCTCTCCCCTTCCCTCTCCTACTCTCTCTCTTCCCCTCTCTCCTCTTCCCTCTCCTACTCTCTCTCTTTCCCTCTCTCCTCTTCCCTCTCCTACTCTCTCTCTTCCCCTCTCTCCTCTCATCTGTCTTATGCACATCTTGGGCTTTGCCATCCTGCCTCCCACAAACTAGTTCTTTCAAACTGTCTTTTGAAACAGCTCCCGTGTTTGGCCCAGACCCCAGCAAAGGCCGCATTTCACGTTTCTATGCACAAACTCAGATTGGTCCTTTGGACAGGAAATGATCTGATCTGGTCTTAGTAAGAGGACCCCCAGCCCCAGCCCAAGCCCCTGGGACAGAGCACAGTGACAGAGAAATAATTTCTGATGCTGGTGCATGCGGGGGTGCCCTTAGACACTCAGGTGGAGGCATCACTCCTCTTGTTTCTTCTGAGGTCAGGAAGCTTCTGTCCATGGCTGTGTGTTGGACTCTAAGCAGCTAGTATTGGGGCCTGGCATGTTCCTGCCTTAAGGCCCTGGGGGGCAGGGTTCAGAGGTGGGCCCTGTTCTCAGGGCAGTGAAGCTTCCAGATGCTCAAGAGTTTACACTCACGTGAAAGACATCTGTGCTTATCTGATGAAGACTGGCAGGCAAATGACTTACATCTAAGGTGAGGCCAGATGTGCCTGGTCTTCTGACCTCTGACCATACTAACATATAAATAAGTGGCCGTTACCTTGCAAATGCTAAATCAGTGATTCTTATCTGTTGTGATGCCCAGGGTGATTTGTGCTTGTACCCCGTCCACCCTAAAATTGTATAAAAGGCCTGAACTGTGCTCAGTGAAACAGGACTGCTTTCCAGGACTGCCCGCTGTGCTGGTGGCTTCTTTTCCTTTCTGCCACAGCCGCAAGGCAGATGCTTCTTCCCAAGTCCTTCCTCTCCTTTCGCAGGGATGAAGTCTGGCAAGATCCAGGTCTCCCTCACTTGTGTCGGGGAACCCATGGCCAGGGCCCCCCCGACAACTGAACATTAGGGGCCTGACAGAGGAAGCGGCCTTAGGAGGAGACTATGCACAAGAGCGCTCCCAGCAAGGACATTCTGGGGTTCCAAGCAATAGCTTTCGATCCAACAGAGGTTCACAGCTTCGAGTCAGAAATGTCTTCTCGTGGCTTAAACATGAAACAAATAAGCCACATCCAGGTAAATAGTGCAAGATTGCCTCCTTCCTACTCGTGATCCAAGCACTTCCCAGGCTCTGGGCCCTGCACAAGCAACATTTTCACAAGCCACACTCAAGGTTTTCTTTTGAAATTTCCAGAGCTTCCTGCTGCCTTTCTGCGCTAAGCCAAGCAGGCGTAACCTCGGCAGCCTGTTTCCCACAGAAGCTCAGCTGCCTCTTTCTTTCGTTCACCAAATGAACCTCACAGGAATCTTTCTGCTTTCGTGCAAGCTTCCTTGCTCATCTCTGCAGCTGCCCAGGATCTGATAGCAGCCCTCCACATCAAGGTCTTCCTACATCCATGCACATCGGTGGTTTCTAGATCCAACACTAGTTGTTCTCAACTAGCCAGAGAACAACATGACTTAGCAGAAGGGTTCGGACCTGGGGCACCTAGAACACCCCCTCACACACACAACAGAGCCTCCAGGATGACAGTTCAGTAGATTAGAGAAGGGGTCCAGAAAATGCTCTTTATGTAAGTGTATGTGTGTATGTATGTATTTTAGTGGGGAAGTGGTTTGGGTCACACCTGGCAATGCTCAGGGGTAACTCCTGGCTCTGCACTCAGGAATTACTCCTGGTGGTGCTCAGGGGACCATATGGGATGCCTGAGCTTGAACCCAGGGCGGCTGCATGAAAGGCAAATGCACTACCTGCTGTGCTATCGCTCCTGCCCTTAAATGTAATAACAAGTTGATTCTGGGGGGCTCTCTCTCTCCTCTCTCTCTTTCTTTTCTCCCTCTCTCTCTTCCTCCCTCTCTCTCCATTCCTCTCTCCCTCTCTCTCTCCTCTCCCTCACTCCTTCCCTCTCTCCTTCCCTTTATCTCTCCCTCTTTCTCTCCCTCTCTCTATCTCTCCCTCCTCCCACCCCTCTCTCTGCAGCTCTGGTGAATGGGAGAGGAAGCAAGAGACACATCCTATCCTGAAAATACTGAATTTGTTGCCATTCATCATTAAATTTAGCTCTGAGCTGCCTGGCAGCTTTGATCAAAGTGGAACCAAAAGGATATAGTGTTCTCCCTGCCAGAACAAAAGGCCAGTTTTTCAGGGGACATAAACATGTCCCCAGCATTCCGTTCCGAGCGGAATCTATCACGGAAGCCATTACTTAAGGAACACTGAGCCGCGTCTCCCCAGCAGCCACGCAGGACCCAGACACGCTCCTCAGCACCACCGCGGGCTCTGAGAGCAAGCCAGGCCCAGCCCAGGACCATGATTTGGCAGGCTCTCGGCCAGCTTAGGCTGGAAGGTAAGAAAGCGGCCCTCTGTAAACAGTCCAACACTCACGACACTGTCAGAAAATTTGGGTGGAAGGGCTCAAGGTGACAGAGAGGGGACAAGGACAATCAGCCTCTTGGCTTCTGAACCCCCTGAGGCAGGTCCCTGGGCCAAGGCCAGCGTGCAGAGCTCTCACCCTAAGAAGCTCCGACACCATGAGGGGAAGGAAGGGAATGCAGAACAAGGAATTCTGTCCCTTTCCCTCCTAAGGCATTAAGCATTTCAGAATCTTTGGTAATTAGGGACTCTGCCATTCCGCATACAAATCAAGGGCTTGGAAGGTGGGAAGCAGTAGGTGTAGGCAGTTACTGTTGGGGCCGGAACCGAGCTTGCCCTGCGCTGTCTTGGGGTGTCTTGAAGGTCACTGGCGTTCATGGGTCCCAAGGGGCTGATCAAGGGGATTATGTCCAATACCTCAACATGGCCCTTCAATCCCAACTTTTGTCTGCCCAACGCAGGCACTGCAAAGCCTGTCTCTGCTCTGTCCCCGGGCTTACCCTCTTTTCCGATCAGAGTCACTTTGGAAACAGACTTGACATCAAGGTGCTCAGAAAGCTGTTACTGCTGAGGCTACAGGCTCCTGGTGAGCTGAGATAAAGGAGGGCACCCCGTCTCACCCACCTCTGGGCAAGGTCAGTAACCCAGGACCCAAGCAAGAAAACAGTGCTCTTTTTTTTCTGCTTTAGCTTTTCATTTTGCTATTTTGTTTTTGGTTTTGGTGCCACACCCAGCAATGCTCAGAGCTTACTCCTGGTTCTACACTCAGGAATTATTCCCGGTGGGTTCAAGGAACTATACGGGATGCTGGGGGCCAACCCCAGGGTGGCTGCAGGCTAGTCAAACATCCTACCTGTTGTACTATGACTCCAGCCCCAAGAGATCATGATTATTATGAGCAGAAAGAGACCCCAATAACTATGATGGCAATTGTGGGTTAATCGGGAGCAGGGACTGCGAGATTTATTCCTGGCTGTGTTCCAGGACCACTCCTTAATGGCACCAGGACTTAAAACAAGCTCTGCCTCATGCAAGACAAGTCCCTACCCCCTCACCCCACCGCCCATGTACTATCTCTCCAGCCCCACCACTGTTCACTGAATTCCAATTCCACACTGCTGTTTCTGTAGTGATAGAGCGGCATGAAACCGCGCAGCTGCTCAGCGCCGTGTTACGTTTCCTAGTTCCTCTTGCAACCGAGAGCAGGCAGGGGCCCCGGTTCTCCCCACTAGCAAAGCAGCACCTCTCATTTCCAGGCCCGGCCTGTGAAGCCTGGGAGTGACCTGCTCTGCTATCCTTCCCTTCCGTGAGCCCCAGCAGACAGGCCTGTGGCCCAGCTGCAGCCAAGCAAGCGAGGACAAGACTCCAGAGTAATTCATCTTCCCCGAGCACCGAGGGATCTAAAGGGCTTGGCAGATCGCAGTTTGCTGGGCTCTACCACAAGTTTCTGATTTAGTGCTAGGGGAGGGAACCAAGAGTTTGCATTGTTAAAGAGCTCCAGAGTGGAGCCAGAAGGCGACTTCCAGGGACTCTATTTTGACTAGCAGAACCACAAGGAAGAAGAGAGGATGATTGTGGATCCCTGGAGGACCAAGGTAGAATTCAGCCTCCCCACACCTGGGCCCGTCGTCTCAGATGGGTGCAGGAGATGGAGTATCTTTAGCCTCTGATTTATTGCTGGCTGCCCCGGCTGCAGAGTGCAGCTTTGCACTCATGAATGCAGCCATCGTCTGTGACACCCTCTTTGACTGTAGATAGGGAATGAGGCAGCCTCAGAAGGGAAGGTGTGCATTCCTCTGTGAGTGCAGCCACTGGCCCAAGGGCACACCGGCCAGAATGAGAACCAGGTCTGGAGCTGGTCCTTATTCCGGGAACCAGAGCCCTGCAGGTAACCTGCTTAACTCCGGGTGTCCCTGGGTTCCAGCAATGTGCAAGACCTGTCCTGCTCTTCCAACCAGGACAAGTGGTGGATGACCAGGCAAGGGAAATGGGAAGTCCCTGTCCCTGGGGGGATTCAAGGGCTAAGAGAATTGCTGATTGGGAGGAAACATTCTTCTAAAACTCACTTTAGGGGTAGGGTGGCAGTAGAGCAGGTAGGGCGTTGGCCTTGCATGTGGCTGACCAGGTTTGATACCCTGCATCCCATATGGTCCTTGCAGAGTTAGGAGTAACCCCTGAGCATCACTGGGTATGCCCCCCCCCCCACCCCAAAATCTCACTTTCTTAGAATCTCATTCCTTAGAATGCAAGATCCCTCACCGGGGACTCCTGATTAAGAGTAAGAGGTCAGATTATTAGAGCTATTGTCTCTAAGTGACCCTGAGGGACACTTTCCAAGCATTTCTTCTCCTCCTCCTCCTCCTCCTCTTCCTCCTCCTTATGCTTCCATTTCTGCTTCTGCTTTTTCTGTTTCTTCTGCTTCTCCTCCTTGTTCTTTCTCCTCCTTCTTCTCCTTCTCCTTTTTCTTCTCCTTCTCCTCCTCCTTCTTCTCCTTCTCCTTCTTTTCTTCTTCTTCTCCTTCTTCTCCTTCTCATTTCTTCTCCTTCTTCACCTTCTCCTTCTCCTTCTTCTTCTTCTTCTTCTTCTCCTCCTCCTCCTCCTCCTCCTCCTCCTTCTTCTTCTCCTTCTCCTTCTCCTTCTTCTCCTTCTTCTTCTTCCTCTTCTTCTTCTCCTTCTCCTTCTCCTTTTTCTTCTTCTTCTTCTTCTTCTTCTTCTTCTTCTTCTCCTTCTTCTTTTCTTCTTCTTCTCCTTCTCCTTCTTCTTCTTCTTCTTCTTCTTCTTCTTCTTCTTTTTCTTCTTTTTCTTCTTTTCTTCTTCTTCTCTTTCTCTTCCTCTTCCTCCTTCCACTCCTTCTCTTCCCCTTCCTTCTCCTCCTCCTCTTTCTCCTCCTTCCTCTTCTCCTCCTCTTCCACTGCCCCTTCTCTTCCACTACTCCTTCTCCTCCTTCTCCTTCTCCCTCCTCCTCCCCCACCCCATTCTCCTTCTTCATTTATTTTCTGGATTATTCCTTCTTTATTTTTTTTTACAATTAAAAGTTCATGTTTGGGTTTTGGTCATACAGTGTTTCAGCACCGTCCCTCCACCAGTGCCCATCTCCATACAAATAAAAAGATATACAATTAAAAAGTTCATGTTTGGGTTTTGGTCATACAGTGTTTCAGCACCCGTCCCTCCACCAGTGCCCATCTCCCACTAACAACATCCCGGTTCCCTCCCCCAGCCCTGCTCCATGGCAGGTTCTTTATTTCTTTGCCTTTCTCTCTCTTTCTCCCCTCCTTCCCTTCCAGACTATGGATTACAGAACATACATTAAAAGGTTGTCATGTGAATCCTTTTGCCTCTATTTCATGCTCAGTTCTAGGTTGGCATTAGTACCCTCGACAATTGTTAGCACCCTGTTCCATTTTCTGTCTTACCTAACCTCTGACTCCCACACGTTTGTGGTAATTTCCACCTTTGACAAGACCTCCTGATATATGCTTCACTTGACCTTGGATATTGGTATCATAATATGTACATATATATATTTATGCCATGCAAATAAATGCAGTCATTCTGTATCTGTCTCTCTCCTTCTGGCTAATTTCGCTCCAACATAATCTTCTCCATGTCCATCCATTTATAGGCAAATTTTATAACTTCATTTTTCCTAATGAGGTCTATAATTGTTACTGGTATTTGGCATATATATCAAATACAACACGGGTAGCTTGCCAGGCTCTGCCGTGCAGGTAGTATATTCTGGTAGGCATCTCTAAGTCCAGCATTTATTGATGAACGCGCGGCCGCTGATAGGCTGGTCTGCTGGGTGGAGGTCTGACGAGAGAGAAGTCCGGATGTGCAAAATGGAGGCCCCTCATGGAGTGGGGGGTCGTCTGGCTTGTTGCGAGGCTCTGCTGGGGTGGTGGGCCAGGATTAGAACTCACCATCCCGAGGCTGGAGCAATAGCCCAGCGGGTAGGGCGTTTGCCTTGCACGCGCCGGCCTGTGCTGGCCCGGGTTCAATCCCCGGCATCCCATATGGTCCCCCGAGCACCGCCAGGAGTAATTCCTGAGTGCAGAGCCAGGAGAAACCCCTGAGCATCGCCGGGTGTGACCCAAAAAGCAAAAAAAAAAAGAACCCACCATCCCTCCCGGGCGCCTCGTGAGCGGTCAAGGGGAGAGCCAGTAGCAGCTCTGCCCCATGTCTGCAGACCTCATTCTGGAATGGATTGAGGCTCTTTATGTTCCTGGAGCAAGCAGATGCCTTGGGCTCTACTAGCATGAGACAGGACATATGGAGATGTTACTGGGGCCCGCTCGAGCAAATCGATGATGAACGGGAAGACAGTGATACAGTGATACATTTTTCCTAACAGCTGCATAGTATTCCATTGTGTAGATGTACCAAAGCTTCTTTATCCAGTCATCGATTTTCGGGCACTCTGGTTGCTTCCAGATTCTGGCTATTGTGAATAATGCTGCTATGAACATAAAAGTAGGGATGGTGTTTCCGCTGCGTATTTTTGGTTTCCCAGAGTAGATTCCCAGGAGTGGTATGGCTGGGTCAAATGGGAGTTCAATTTCTAGTCTTTGGAGGAAAGTCCATATTGTTTTCGAACAATAGTCAGGTCTCACTCCTGGCTCTACACACAGGGATCACTCCTGGCTCTGCACGTAAGGATCACTCTTGGTGGGACTTGGGAGAACATATGGGATTGCACCTGAATTAGTATGTGCACGGCAAGTGCCTTCCTCACTGTCCTATCTCTCCAGCCCCTGTTCAGTCTCATTAACTCAATCACAGGTTTGTTCAGGCTTATAGTGGACACATGCCACATCAAACTGGATCCTGGCTTTCAGAAACCCACAGAACAAATGCCATGAAGTTATTCCTCTTCCCCCTCACAAAATCCCTGCCATGAAGGTATTATTTCCCCATTTTACAGATGAAGAAACTGAAGAGCAGAGAGATTAAGCAAGCAGCCAAGCTTCCACTATTAAATTGTACAAAGCCAAAAAGGCAAACTGAGCTGGGTTTTTCATTCTGCATCTACTTACCTTTTCCTTTGGGCTCTGTTTTCTTGTGTAAAATGGAGTCAGGGCTCCCTCTCTGCAGGATTCTTCTGCATATTCAAGGCAATGCATGTTAACTGCAGTCATGGAGTGAGGATTCAACAAATGGTTCATGAAGCAGAGACTCTTGTTGGCTTTAAGTCCAATCTCCTCACACTTCCTCACTTGGTTATTGGAGATGCTTGTCACTGGGCTGGGGGAAGGAAGGAGGCAATTAAGAGTCCAGGATAGGGGGCTGGAGCGGCAGCACAGAGAGTAGGGTGTTTGCCTTGCACGTGGCTGACTCGGGTTCCATCTCCAGCATCCCATATGGTCTCCCGAGTACTGCCATGAGTAATTCCTGAGTGTAGAGCCAGGAGTAACCCCTGAGCATTGCTGGGTGTGACCCAAAAAGCAAAAAAAAAAATGAAAGAGTCTGGGATAGTTGTGTGTAATGGGAAGCAAAGATTAGGTTGTCATCAGGCAATCATTGAAGAGCAGTTGTGGGGCCTTGAGAAGGAGACCGGAAGACACAGTGTCCCACTCAGAGAGCTCTTGAATGGTGAGGAGGCAAATAGACACATAATCCCTCGAAGACAGAGGCCCAGCTGCCTGTTCACTGCACAAAACTACAGGGACCGGAGTGGCAGGTGGGGCTAATCAGGAATCTTCCCGGAAGAAGAGCACCTGAGATGACCTCCCGCCCGCCCCAGACCCAGCTAGGTAATGAAGAGCTGAAGAGAGGTTAAGGTGCACACTTTAACCATGTTTTCAAAATAACTACACACTTTGCCAAGTTGCAAAAAATAATATAAGGTGGTCCAAGCTCAGCTTGCCCCCAAAGTAGAGGAAAACATGGGGATAACAACAGCAATTTTGAAACTAGGAGATTGGCATTCGCATCCTGCAGCAAGCCCAGCTGCAGGCTTCAAGCAGCTTTTATCCATTTTTGCACACACTCATGTTTGTGTGTGTCTCTGTACAGCTCTGTAAGTTTGCTCCAAGTAAACATTTGTCTGACCAAAGCTACAATCAGGATACAGAACGTTAAACAACAACAACAAAAATATACGGAATGTTTCTATTGTCTTAAAGGAGCCCCAAAAAAGCACATCTGTACATCACCCACATCCTGACCTGTACTGAGGCTGAGGGTGCTCCCTGGGCTGTACTGGTCAGATGGAAGAGGTCTCATGCCCCCTAGAGACATGCCGGCCGCTCGGGGTCCGCAGGCAAAGGTCCTGGTGTGGCCTGAAGCCTCTGCACACACTCCTCTTGGAAGAGGCTCATCCAGCGACTCTCTTGCAGGAGAAACTGGAACTGCAAAACCTCCCCCAAGCAAGGCTTGTAGCAATGCTTGAGTTCAGCACCAGATAGGCCCAAGATTCCCAGGAAACAAAGCTGTTATAGACCCAGAGTGCAGTGGTGTCTTTAAAAAAAAAAATTGAATCACCATGAGATAGACCGTTACAAAGCCGTTCATGATTGGGTTTCAGTCATACAGTGTTCAGCACCCATCCCTCCACCAGTGCCCATTTCCCACCACCAATGTCCCCAGTTTTCCTGCCCTCCCTTTCTCAGTAACCTGCCTTAATGCAAGCACCTCTCTCTCTCTCTCTCTCTCTCTCTCTCTCTCTCTCTCTCTCTCTGTCTTTGTCTCTCTCTCTCTCTCCCCTTCGTTTGCACATTAGGGCTTGAAATACAGACACTAAAGGGTTATCACTTCTTTGGGGCCCCTCAGAGCCTGTGACCTCGGACTCCCTCCTCCATGGGCCACAGGGCAGGGAAGTGTGAGGACTTTCCAGGAAAGCAGCCCCCGGCTCAGCTTGGCCCACCAGCCTCTATCACTCAAAGCTCACACCACTTCTGTCCTGAAGTTCTCTCCTTGGCTTCCCCACCTTGCCAGCTCCTATCTCTGAGTAAATCCCCCCGAGCTGGCAAAATCATCCGAGACAGCCTGGGAGTACAAGGCGTGCCGCTCTCTGCCTGCTCCCACATATCAGCCACACCCCAACCCTCACCAGCAGAACGTGCTGCCTCCAGACGAGACCCACTTCTCTTCCATTTGCCTGCTCCGGTTCTCACGCCCAGAGTGGCCCAACCACAGCTAAGGCACCGAGGATCTTTCTGGAAGATGGGCTAACAAGGGCACGACTGCAGCTTTGGGGTTTTTTTCCAGAATCCTTTCCTGGCACGTTTTCTGTCTGGTCCAGGAGGGAGGGAGCAGAGGGAACCATCAGCCCTTACATTGCCTTCGAGAACGCAGTGCAGTTTTCTTCCTCCTCTGCCGAGCCTAAGACTCTCGGCACTAGGAAAGGGACATTGTTGGTTGTGCTATTCCTGGCTGTGGCTGCCCACCTTGGAGTCAGCCCCATACACTACGGAACACCTTTCCCAGCAGTGTCCCCAGCTGGTGTCACTGAGACCTTATCACAGTTCTATACAGGGTCAGTCATAGTCCCTTAAGGGCGGAAGGAATCTTATTGCAGACTGGGGTGACACTCTGTGATGCTCAACTCCTAACTCTCGGTGAGAGACCATATTGGGTGCCAGAGATTGAACCTGGGTCAGCTGTTGGGGCTGGGGGTGACGCCCTGCGATGTTCAACTCCTAGCTCTGGGTGGGAGGCCATATTGGGTGCCAGGGATTGAACCTGGGTCAGCTGTGTAAGGCAAGTGCCCTCCCCACTGTACTACCTCTCAGTCTTGAGGACAGAAGGACTCTTGTCTCAGCTGATGGGAAGTTCCGTCCACTCTGGGACTTGCCTTAGTTGAATGAAGTGTTCTTGCCCCTCCCCTCCACAGGGCTGCCACCACCTCCCATTGGCAGTGAAGTCCTCACCCCAACTGATGATAACTCTAGGGGTCGACCCAAATGCAGAGTCCCTGCAGGGTCCACTCTGCGCTCCAGAGCCCCCCTGCAGGGCGGCTTCCCTCCACCACCTCCTCCTGCCCCACCTTCCCGACTTGGGTCCTGAGACTGCTCCCCAGTAAAAGTTCTGCACATGTTCCTCTCCGAACCCAGCTGGGCCCCAGGTGACAGTCACGCAATGAGCCTCTCTGTATGCTAGTCTTGATCTTGATCTGGCCTGAGAAACCCCTCTCAGCACGGAAAATAGCTGTTGTTTTCGTCTTATCTGAAGGGGAGATGGAGCCCAGACTGGCTTTCCTTTATTTCTTTTCTTTCTTTTTTCTTTCTCTCCTTTCCTTTCTCCTTCTTTCCTTCTTTCCCTTCCTTCTTCCTTCTTTCCTCCTCCCTTCCTTCTTCCTTCTTTCCTCCTCCCTTCCTTCCTCCTTCTTTCCTTCCTTCCTTCCTTCCTCCTCCTTTCCTTCCTCCTCCCTTCCTCCCTTCCTCCCTCCCTTCCTCCCTCCCTCCCTTCCTTCCTTCCTTCCTTCCTTCCTTCCTTCCTTCCTTCCTTCCTTCCTTCCTTCCTTCCTTCCTTCCTTCCTTCCTTCCTTCCTTCCTTCCTTCCTTCCTTCCTTCCTTCCTCCCTCCCTCCCTCCCTCCCTCTCTCCCTCCCTCCCATCACACCCGTCCGTACCTAAGGTTTCCTCCAGGTTCTGTACACAGGGATGATGCTGGTGCTCAGGGCCACAAGCCCGGGTTTGAGCCAGGATCAGCTGCGTGCACAGCCAGCACCTTAACTTTCATGCTATCTCTCAGATCTCAGACTTCCATTTTCTTTTCTTTTTTGTTTTTAATGCCCCCTAGACAGACCTTTTCTATGCCTGACAGGGGCATGGCCTGTCTTCCTTAGAACACCAAGACAAGTCCTTCCTGCTCAGCGACAAGGGCAGGCAAGATGGCGGTGCAACTCGACATACACAGCTGGTGCCCCCAGGGAAAGGGAGCACTGAGCGGCCAAATCCTCCTGCCAACTTATGTGAAGGTATAACTGGTTAAACCTTGGCTTAAGGTGTAACTTGGCCCACACAGGACAGGGCTGAGTCTTGGAGGATTCAACACCACCCTTTGGTAGAGAGCCCGAGCCCCTCCTCTCCCATGCCCGAAGAAGCCCCTCTAGGCAGGGATGTGCATGGCTGGGCTGGCACAGGCCCTGGTGTGAGCCTGGGAGAGGAAGCCACATCCATGGCACACATTCTGGCTCCAGCTGGGCCTTCTCTGAGAGCTGCGGCCCAGCACATACTGTCCTCAGGGACACCCGCGCCGGGCTCCCAGAGTGCTGGATTCAGCCCCAATTAAGGGGCTCTCAGGCAGGCAGCCGGCAGCAGCTGCTATTTTAGGACTTGGTGAAGACACTGTCCTCCCTCTCCCTTTCTCTCTCTCTCTCTCCCCTTTCTCTCTCTCCCTCTCTCTTCCCTCTTTCTTTCTCACTCACTCTCTCCCTTTCTCTCCCTCCCTCTCCATCTCCTCTCTCTCCTTTTTTCTCCCTCTCTCCCTCCTCCCTCTTCCCCCACTCTCCCTCTCTCTCCCTCCCTCCCTCCTTTTCTTCTTTCTGTCCCTCCCTCCCTCCTTTTCCTTCTTTCTCTCTCTCCCTCCCTCCTTTTCTTCTTTCTCTCTCACTCCCTCCCTCTCTTTCTCTCTCTGCCCCCAATTTATTTCTCTCCTCTTCCTCCTGTCTGCACTTCTATGATTTCCAGGGAATCTTACCCTTCATCTGAGCTCCTGTCTCCAGGCTCCTGTGACAATATCTCACTCTCCATCTCCCTTCTCAAGCCAACCAGACACTCCCATCGCCTGGCTCTGACTCTGTTCTGCAGAGACCAGCCTTGAAGTTCAGGGCAGAGCCCTGGGGGGAGTCTGCCTCCCTCGGTTTCTCCTTCACTTCTGCATCTTGACAGCCCCTGCCCCTGTACCCAAGATCCCCAAAGTTGCTTCTCTAGGATGAAGAGAAAATTCCCTTTACCCCAGTCCACCTGCAGTTCCTGTGCTCCCAGGCTTGCCTCTGGGAGTCAGGCACACCCCCTCCCCCAGCTCCCTGTCCCCTCAGTGGGAGGACTGGCTACTGCCAGGTGGATTTGGGCAGCAAAGCACCCAGAATGCCCAGAGTCCAAGGCTATGCTGCCCCACCATGCAGGGTAGGACTCTGTCCCCCCTGATTGGACCAGCCCTTGTAGTACTCTGTCTCTCTGATTGGACCAGCCCTTGTCAGTCAAGGCATTGGGGTTTCTGAACTGGAGAGATAGTCCAGAGGTTCAGGTGTCTCGCATGTAGCCAATCCCAGTTTACTTTTGGGTCACACCCGGCAATGCTCAGGGTTTCTCCTGGCTCTGCGCTCAGGAATTACTCCTGGTGGTGCTCAGGGGACCATATGGGATGCCGGGGATCGAACCCGGGCCGGCATGGGCCGGCGTGCAAGGCAAACGCCCTACCCGCTGTCCAATCCCAGTTTAAAGGTCCTTCTGAGCCCACCAGGGATGAGCCCTGAGCACAGAGCCAGGAACTTCCCTGGAGCACTGCTGGGTGTGGCTTAATAGCCCCTCCCCACTCACCAAATAGACAAAAAAGTGAAGCTCATAAACCAATGCCCCTTCTCCAGCGGGAAGGGCCCTTGGCTGCAACCCTGAGATTACGCCTAGGGTTGACACCTGGAGCCTTACTCCTCCCCCTTTGCTTTCGGAATCCTGACACCACGCTCCTCCAGGTTACTTCCCTGAGCCCCATCACGCAGCCCACACCGCCATCTCCAGCACCAACTCCCACAGTCTGAACACAGCATTTGGACTCTGGGCACTGAGCTGTCCTCCTGGTACCTGCTGGCCAGGTTAACTGGTGCTCCTTGATGGAGGCAGAAGAAAGGACACAGCCGTGTGAGTGCTCCAAGCACCTTCCCTCCACGATCGTCCCTTCCGGGCTTCCAACCCCAGCAGAAGACACCTGACACACTGCTTAGATCTACTGTGGACTTGGAATCTCCCATGAGCACCTGCTCTGTGCAGGGACGGTGTATCACTGTCACTGTATCACTGTCTTCCCGTTGTTCATCGATTTGCTCGAGCAGGCACCAGTAACATCTCCATAGGTCCTGTCCGGTGCTAGTGTAGCCCAAGGGCATCTGCTTGCTCCAGGAACACGAAGAGCCTCAAACCATTCCTTCAGGTCATGGGAATGAGGTCTATAATTGTTACTGGTTTTTGGCATATCAAATACGACATGGGTAGCCTGCCAGGCTCTGCCGTGTAGGTGGTACACTCTCAGTAGAAGGCTCTTATCTCGTGCATTTACTGATGAACCTCAACAGGGAGAGTTCTGCTTTTCTCTTGGATGGCGCTCTGAGGAGCTGTGGAGTCTGGATGTTGAGAATGACTGACCTCATGGTGTGGGGGGGTTCCTCTGGCTTCTTGCTAGGCTCACCGGGATGACAGGCCACGGCTAGAACCTGTCTAGAACTGTATCACTGTAAATGTGAAAGATCCTGGGAAAGACCTGATCCCAACTTTCAGTATTATCTGAGACTGTCACACGGCTGTGGGTCTGGAGTGCCTCTCTTCTGGGGCTGCTGGCTGTGGTGGTTGGGAGCTCGCAGCCACACTCTCCGACATGGAGGTGGAGGAATGGGAGGAGGAGCCCAAATCCCCACTCCAAGTCCGGCCATCGTGGCCCTCCCCACAGGTGTGAACGAACCTTTGGAGCTCTCTGCTGTACTATTGCTCCCCGAATAAACCCAGTGGAACCGTGTTTGGAGTGGAAGTCTCGCAAGCCAAGGCCACAAGCCCAAGTTCCCAACATGCGCTGCGTGAGCCTCTGACAGCTCTGCTGTCTGTGACTCCCAGTGCCACAGCAATTCCGGGGCGAGAGGAGGGGAGGTTGCTTTGCTTGTTTTGTTTTGTCACACCCAGTGGTGCTCAAGACTTACTCTGTCTGTGCTTAGGGACCTGGCAGGCTTTGGGGGCGCTATGGGTGCCAGGGACAGACCCCAGATTGGCTGTGTGCAAAGTATGTGTTCAGCTTGCCCAGCACATCACAAAAAAAAAAAAATCTTTAACTGAATCACCATGAGAGTTAAGAGGTCGTTCATGATTGGGTTTCAGTGCTCCAATACCTCACCAGTGCGCATTTCCTATCACCATGTCCCCAGTGCCTCCCCTACTTCGTCTCCCCCTCCCGTCTGCCTCTATGGCAAACTCCGCTCCCTCCCTCCCTCCCTCTCTTGCTTTCCCGACTCTTCTAGGATTATGGTTTGCAATATAGGTACTGAGAGGTTATCATTATATCCCTTTATCTACTTTCAGCACTCACTTTCACAAGCAATTTTTTTTCTTTTTTTGGGTCACACCCGGCAATGCTCAGGGGTTTCTCCTGGTTCTGCACTCAGGAATTACTCCTGGCAGTGCTCGGGGGACCATATGGGATGCCGGGGATCGAACCCGGGCCGGCATAGGCCGGCGCGTGCAAGACAAACGCCCAACCCGCTGGACTATCGCTCCGGCCCCAGAGCAATTTTTGACTGCGCCAGTCAGGTGTTATTTTTTTTTAACTGTGCGGGGACGGTGAGACCAGCTTATTATTGTATGAAGGATGGCTTATGTCGAGGCTTATGAACCCATGCTTGGAAGCCCAAAGAGAATTTCCGAAGGTGCTTGTCAGGACTTCCCAGAAATGGGCTTTCTTGGACCTGCAGCCGGGTCAGGGTGAAACAGTCCATGGCCAGGGAGACCTTAAACCTCAGCTGCCCCAAAGCAAAAGGACAGGGAGCCAGCAGGTGAGCCCCGAGAGCACAGATCCCGGTAAACACACACCATGCACACATGCATGTGCACACACACACAAAAACCCATCCCACCCACACACTCACACCCACACCTCCACCCCCCCACACACACACACTTGACTCTGCCGTTGTCGCTTTCATTTGCCTTTTTATTTGGGTCTTTAAAGACTTCTCTGTTCGCATTGACTCATCACTGGTTTACTGGTTGACGGCAGTCAGGGCTCCAGCTTCCCGCTTCTGTACGTATGTAATTGTCTCCACTCCCACCCCCGACAGACCCTCTGCTCATTTTCCCACCTCTCCCTCCCGTTCAGCAACCAGCAGAGTTTTCCTGGTCCAGGAGTTGGTTCCGTTGTTTCCTCCAGTTCCTTTGCTCCCGTAACTCACATTCTGCAAAGGAATAACCCTGCCTGGTCATTGTTTTTGCTTCCTAGTTATTTCTCCTAGATGGACTCCTCAAGGACTGTCCACTTCATCCCGGATGTGACTTCATCTTTTGTCCAAAGCGGAGCAGCATTCTATGGAGACTCTGCCTCCTGACTTTATCCAGGCATCTGTGTGTGGTTGGGCATTTAGGGGACTTTGGTGCATTCAGCTGCAGTGAACCACTCGCTATTGCACATAGGGCACTGACGTTCTTCCCAACAAGCAGTTTCCTACCCTTCAGAACATCACTGCTGACTCATGGAATCCTCTAATGGAACCTTTATACTGTTTCCCTGGCAGCGACACCAATCTTCCCATGCCTGAGACTTTGCATCTTTGGGGTCTGGGCTGTCCACATTCTCACACATGTGGCCCATTCTCTTCATCTACAAAACTGTTCTTTCCTGTTTTCCGGGAAAGTGGGTCCCAAGGGAGTGAAGCTACTTGCCAATTCGATCTGCAAAAGCTGCTCCGGTGTATGTTAGCTATGAACATCTTCCCAAAGGGGGTTTCCCTAGGGCACCGCACCATCTCTGCAGAGGCCACCCCCTCGCACGCCCGCATGCTCCCCACTCCCTGTCAATGCAGACTTCTTCCATGTGTGTAGGGCAGGGAGGGGAGTGTCGGGGTGGGCAGGGGCGGTGGGGAAGTTGCTATTTCTAGAGGCCCAGGAGGTGACTCAGTGACAAGCAAGGGGCCCTATGCTCAAACCACAATGCTAGCACCCCAAGATCACCCCACTCCCAGATCCCCAGGCAGGAGGAAATGCTGTTCTAGTTATGTTTTTAAAATTAACATTCAAGTTATTAATGGCACAATTAAAGCATTCTTTTTCTTGAGGATTAAGTTTTACTTACCAATATTATTGTTCCATGTAAAAATATAATAGAATAAGACCTTCACTTTTGAATCAGTTAAAGTTTAATGAACTCAAGTTGAAGAAAAAAATAAAGAGCTTAAGATTATTTAAGCTCCCTCAAATAATTGGTGCCATTTGCAACTTAATTAAATTGATTTAAACAATTTCAACTACATTTGAACATTTAATAAATTTGATTTGCCTAAGTAACACAAATGTCTAACTGAGCAAGCCGAAGCTCTGCATTGTGTACTTGAGAAAATGTTGTGGATCGAATCAATTTAATTTGTGAATGTCGTGAGATTTCACAGTCTCTGAACTATTGCAATTCTTGCAAAGCTCGTCAAAATCTCCCATACATTTCAATTTCAGATTTCTTTCCTGGGTTTTTGGTTGTAGCTAAGGTAAAACACACAGCACCCTCATACTTCACCCCCTCTCTTTCTCTCTGGTCACAAATAAAACTGATCCCAAGAACAAATTCACAGAGCACCAGAAATCCTGACAAAGAAGTAACCGCAGGAGGGCCTGGGGAGGTAAGAAATGCTGAAGAGTAGCCGGTTTGTGTAGCAGGGAGATGGCGCAAAGCTGAGTGCATGTTGTGTTTGCAGGAGTCCGGGTTTGATCCTAGGCACAAGGTGATTCCCCAAGCACCAGCAGACCCCACCCCCCATCCTGTATCTCTCTCTCTCTCTCTCTCTCTCTCTCTCTCTCACACACACACACACACACACACACACACACACACACACACACACACACCAGGCAAGAAAAAATAAGAGTTCTGTCTTTTGTTCCCCTCCACATTTTCCAATTTGGTCTTTCACATCTGTCTCAGATACAATCAGTAAAAGCTCCAGAGTTCAGAGGGACTAGGGACAGAGGCCCACAAGATGGAAGAGAGCGGGGCAGAATTTCCTGCTCTCAGGGGTTGCTTCGAGGAAATCCCTCACTGTGAAGCCACATGAAGCCACAGGCCCCCAGCACTGGTGGAGCTCAGGGAAAACCCTTCTCCAGGTGGGAACTGTGGGGGTTGATGGGGGTGGGCAGGAGTATCTGTTGATTCCTTCACTCTCTCTCATCTCACTCCTCACTCTGAAGGTGGGCCCTGTGACAGGGTGGGGAGCTAACAGCCAGGTTTCTAGCCCACAAGCCCGGGAGTGGGGAGTAAGGGGCAGGGATCATGGAGACGGGGGGTGGGGGCCCCCTTTCACCTGCATCTGAAATCTGGTCCCCCTCTGAGCCCGGACTGTGCAGGCCTGGTCACAAGCAGATGGCAGGTCAGGACGAGCTGAGGAAGGCAGACGACATGACATGTAACATCTCCAAGGACCAGCAACACCTCAACTAGTTTCAACGGAAAAGACAATGTGCAGAGACCAGCTTTGAGATAATGAAATACAAAAACTTTAAAGCAACTGCATGAGGGATAAGTTAGGAACAAGGATCTGGAAATAAATGGGAAGATAGAAACTCAAGAAAGAGATTAAAAGATCATTAAAAAAAGAAAGAGGGGGCCGGGCGATAGCCCAGCGGGTAGGGCGTTTGCCTTGCCGCGCGGCGGCCTGTGCCGGCCTGGGTTCGATCCCCGGCATCCCATATGGTCCCCGAGCACCGCCAGGAGTAATTCCTGAGTGCAGAGCCAGGAGAAACCCCGAGCATTGCCGGGTGTGACCCAAAAAAGCAAAAAAAAAAAAAAAAAAGAAAGAGGGGCCAGGGCAATAGCGTGGTGGGAAGGCTCTGCCTTGCATACAGCCAACCTGCATTCAATTCCTGACAGCCATATGGTTCGCTAAGCACTGCCAGGAGTAATTCCTAAGCAGAGAGCCAGAGGTAAGCCCTGCCCTGCACATGGGGATATGCTCCCCCCAACACACACATATTACAAAAGGAAACCATTGGGAAAATTTTAACAGAAATTTAATAACAATTGAAAGTTCACTCTAGGGACTAGAGTTAGCACAAGGGGTCAGGTTCTTACCTTGTATGCAATCCACTGTATCACTGTCTTCCGTTCATCATCGATTTGCTCGGCGGGGCACCAGTAACATCTCCATATGTCCTGTCTCATGCAAGTAGAGCCCAAGGGCACCTGCTTGCTGCAGGAACATAAAGAGCCTCAAACCATTAAATCAGGTCATGGGAATGAGGTCTATAATTGTTACTGGTATTTGGCATAACAAATATGACACGGGTAGCTTGCCAGGCTCTGCCGTGCGGTGTATGCAATTAACTGGGGTTAAATCCCCAGCACTATAGATGACTCCTCAAGCACCACCAAGAGTGATCCATGCTGTGGGGAAAAGGGGACACTCATCACTGTTGGTGGGAATGCCAGTTGGTACATCCTTTCTGGAAAACAATATGGACATTCCTCCAAAGACTAGAAATTGAACTCCCATTTGACCCAGCCATACCACTCCTGGGAATCTACTCTGGGAAGCCAAAAATACGCAGCGGAAACACCATCCCTACTTTTATGTTCATAGCAGCATTATTCACAATAGCCAGAATCTGGAAACAACCAGAGTGCCCGAGAATTGATGACTGGATAAAGAAGCTTTGGTACATCTACACAATGGAATACTATGCAGCTGTTAGGAAACATGAAGTTATGAAATCTGCCTATAAATGGATGGACATGGAGAAGATCATGTTGAGTGAAATTAACCAGAAGGAGAGAGATAGATATAGAATGACTGCATTTATTTGCATGACATAAATATATATATGTACATATTATGACACCAATATCCAAGGTCAAGTGAAACATGTATCAGGAGGTCTTGTCAAAGGTGGAAATTATCACAAACGTGTGGGAGTCAGAGGCTAGGTAAGACAGAAAATGGAACAGTGTGCTAACAATTGTCGAGGGTACTAATACCAACCTAGAACTGAGCATTAAATACAGGCAAAAGACACACATGACAACCCTTTAATGTATGTTCTGTAATCCACAATCTGGAAGGGAAGGAAAAGAGAAAGAGATAGAGAGAAAGGGAAAGAAATAAAGAACCTGCCATGGAGGCGGGCTGGGGAGGGGGAGGGAACCGGGACGTTGGTGGTGGGAGATGGGCACTGGTGGAGGGATGGGTGCTGGAACACTGTATGACCAAAACCCAAATGTGAACATCTTTGTAATTATATATCTCACGGTGGTATAATAAAATACTTAAAAATAAATAAAATAAAATACAAAAATAAATAAAAACTTGACAAAGACAAAAAAAAAAAGAGTGATCCATGAGTGTGTCCCAAAAACAAACAACAAAAATTTTTTTTACTCTATAAACTCAATAGCAAAACAGATGAGTCAATAAATTTGAAAAGAGACCAATATCCATGATCAGTTTGGGCAACAGGAAAACATTCTTGTTAAATCAGTTTCAGGGACTAATGGGACAATAGAAAAAATCTAACCATTGGTGTGATTGGAGTTCCAGACGAAAGAATAAAATGTCAGCTAATGCGAAAATAAAATAGAATTTCAGACAAGATTGACTAAACTTATTTGGTGAAAACTTTGCAAGTTTGGTGAAAAGACATGAATGGTATAGGTAAGTCACCAAAAAGGAAAAATGCAAAGAAAATATGACCCCAACTATATTTCAGCCAAATAAATAAAAATCCAAGCATAAAGAAAAACTGAAGGGGCCGGAGCGATAGCCCAGCGGGTAAGGCCTTTGCCTGCCTGTGCTGGCCCAGGTTCGATTCCCAGCATCCCATATGGTCCCCAAGCACCGTCAGGAGTAATTCCTGAGTGCAGAGCCAGGAGTAACCCCTGAGCATCGCCGGTGTGACCCAAAAAAAGCAAAAAAAAAAAAAAAAACTGAAAAAAGATAGAGGAAAGCAAACCATTATATTAGGGGAATCCAATTAAAACATTACAGACTTTCTCATCTGACACCCAGAGGCCAGGAAACAGTGGAACAATATCTCCAAAGTGCTCAAAGAAAAGACCAACCCAGAATTCTCTACTCTGTGAAAATATATTTTCATGGTGAAAAGGTACATTGAGCAATTTGTTATTTTTATTTATTTATTTTGGCTTTTCTTAGCCATACATGGTGATGCTCAAAGGTTATGCGGTGCTCAGGGAACCATATGGGATGCCGAGGATCGAACCTAGGTTGGCTGCGTGCAAGGCATTAGGCCCTAACTGTTCTATTATCACCCTGGTCACTGACAATTTTTAATTTTGTGATTATTTCATTGTATTTTATTTTATTTTGCTTTTTGGAGTCACACCCCAGTGGTGCTCAGGGATCATAAACCGGGGTCAGTTGCATGTGTGACCAGTCCCTGACCTCCTGTACTATCACTCCAGCCCCTCATCCCCCAAAAAAGGAGAAAGGGACAGTTTTAAATGAAAAGGAACTAAGAGAATTTATTATCAGTGGGTCAGCTTTAAAGCAAATGCTAGAAAAGGTTCTCCAGGAAGAAGAGTGGTACTAGCTGCAACTTGGAACTTGGAAGAAGAGAAGAAAATGAAGAAGATAATCGTTCAATAATAAGTTATTTCTCTCTCTTAAGTAATACATGTATGCTTGTTGCAAATAAAAGCAGCAACACTGTATGATGGAGATTTCCAGATAAATGGATGTTCTAAAAAAAAAAATAAAAGCCCAGCATAGGGAAGGAGAAAGAGAGGCCCTATATTAGACCAGGGCTTATGAATGTTTCACTTGAGGTGCTAAAATACTAGTTTCCAGTAGACTGTGATGGTGAGTATGCATGTAGATATAACATAACCCCTAGAACTAAAAATGAGGGTAAGGAAAAACAGAAAAAAAATATAGTAATTTATCAATATTAAAATTATCCCAAATATGGCAGAGAAGAGGAAGCAGGAATGAGAATCAAAGAGGACAAAGCGAAGCCGAACAATGAGAACTGACCTGACTCAATAAGACATTCAATGTAAATGGACTGGGTTAAAACACAGAGGTCCACTAAAACTCTAGTTCTATGACCTTGTTTATTTATTTCTGTAGTACGAGGGATCAAACTCAGGTCTTATGCAGACAGGACATGTATTTTGCCATTGAGTCACACCCTGGCCCTGGAGTGTTTCTGAAAGGCCTAACTACAGGCTGTCTACAGGAAACTCACTTAAAATATCTCATAAATATGTTAAATGTAAAAAGAAATAAAAGTATTATAAAACACTCATTTCTTACTGTATGAAAACATTTTATTCAACATTTTCACCAGGTGACAGCCTGCCAAAATGTTACATGCGGAGGGAACATTGGGATTCTATTACTACTGAGAATTTTTACATCATGAGACGTTGAGAGTTAAACATAAACTATAGTAGGTTATAGATATACTATAGTAGGTTAAGTAATGACTATTCCCTGAAAACATAAAAATATTATTTTATGAACAGGAATGGCTAGATTAACACTAGGCAAAAGAGACTTCTAAAGAACTTCTCAGAGAAGGATATTCCCTAATTACAAAAAAGATCAATTCATCCAGACTATGTAACAATCCTAAATGTGTTTGCATCAAACACAATAAAATTTGGAGTTAGATGAAGCCAAAAAAAAAAAAAACCTTATAGCATTGAGAAGTGGATAAATCCAGCTATACATGGAAACGTCAACACACATCTCGCATTGACTGATAGAAAACTAAGGAGGAAGTCGGCCAGGATGCAGAGACCAGAACACTTCCCAATCGATGGAGTGGCTATTTATAGCACAGTCCAGCCTCGGAGGAATGCTCATCCTTCAGAGCAGGTGGATTATTCAGGATAGGCCAAATTCTGGGTCATGAAACAAAGCTTAACAAACTTAAAAGAGTTGAAATCATCCAAGTGTGTTCTCTGACCACAGTGGAATTAGGCTAGAGGTGAATAACCAAAGACATCTGAAACATCCCCTAACTCCTGGAAATTTATTCATTTTTATTTTGGGGTCTCCCAATGAGTGCCTGGGACCATCAGGGGCTACCCTAGTGATAGGGTCTCCGGGGCTGCTCCCAGAGAAGTGAAGGGGGACACCAAGTGGTGCCAGGAATTGAACCTGGCTCAGGAGAACGCAGGGTGCTCCTTAACCTCCGCACTCTCCCAGCCACAAATAAACACCCACTCTATTTGTGTGAGGGACATACCTGGTGGTGTTCAGGATTTGTTCCTGAATTGTGTTCAGGGACCACTTCTAACAGCGTTCAGGGTTGCCTTGGATTGAATAGGTTGGCCATGTGCAAGGCAAGTGTCCTACCCATAAACTATCTCTCCAACTTCCCAATCCACTTTTAAAAAACTTTCAGATCAGAGCTAGGAAGTTGAGACGCTGATATGCAAAGCCAGAAAGTTAGACTCAGCAGCCCACACACCAATACGTCATGTGGCTTCTCGAGGTTTTTATAAGCCTGGAATGCCAGGAGAAAGAATTTAGAATCAGCACTGTATCAAGGAGCGGGGGTGGGGAATGCCACCCCTGCAGTGCTCAGGGGTTAATCTTGGCTCTGTACTCAGGAATTCCTTTTGGAGGTGTTCAGGAACCATATGGAATGCCAGGGATCAAAGTGGGTCAGTGGCGTGCAAAGCAAGCATCCTACCTGCTGGACTATCACTCCAGGTCCTACTACTGCCTTGACGGGCAAGCTTCGAGGGTTTTCGCTATTTGTAGACAGTTAGGTGCAGCTGCAGAGCGGTGGCAAGCAGTAGGAAGAATCTACAGTCTGTCCTGCCAGAGAGGCAACAAGAGAGGAAAGAATTGTCTTTTTTCAGAAGTCTGAAAGGAGACTTTTGTTTGGCTTGGATTTTGTTTGGGGGGTCACAACGAGGGCTTACTCCTGGCTCTATGCTCCGAGATCACTCCTGGTGGGATTTGAGACCCCCGTGTGGTGCCATCTTCCCGTTTCCCAGAGATTATCTGCACTGCCTCTCTGGGATCCTGCATCCAGGAGAACTGGCAGCACCACAGGAAGGAGTCCTGCCTCCACCATCAGACAGGGGACTTTCTCCTACCATCAGACAGGGGACTGCCTCCACCATCAGACAGGGGACTGCCTCCACCATCAGACAGTGGACTGCCTCCACCATCAGACAGGGGACTGCCTCCACCATCAGACAGGGACTGCCTCCACCATTAGACAGGGCACTTGAGGATAGACCTCACGTAAAACTCATAATAGGGATTTTTTAAGCTTAGGGCCCTGGACAAGTTACCTAACTTCCCTGCGAATATCTCATCAGCACAATGGGATGAGACCCAAAGTCTGCACGCTGGAGAAAATTTTTTTAAATCTGCATAAAACTCTACACAATGGACAGAAAACCAGCTCCCATTGGCTGGACTGTATCCTGCAGCTGGGGCAGGGCGTGTAGCTGGGGAACCTGGAGCTGATGTGGATCCTGGCTGGAGGTGGGGGGGGGGGGGTCCCCTGGTATGTAAGGAGGTTTATAGGCATGAGAGAGAGGAGGGCAGACAGATCTGGACCTCTGAAGACACCGCGAGACTCTGAGCGGCGTCCAAGGAAGGCGCCAGTCTACCCCTTTGATGCTGGGGAAGATCAATCCTCCTTCTTATCTCAGCCTCTCTGCAATTGTGCAGCAGCTACTGTCAAGAGCCCAGAGCAGACGAGCCAAGGCTGCCGTGCCCCCTGGAGGAGGGTGCCGTGCCGGGCAGACCTGCTTCCCCCTGCCTTCCCCTGGCCGCACCTCCCAAGGAGCCAGGGAAGGAGAAATAAAGGTATCATTCGGGATGTGAGAACTCCCGGCTCCAGTCACTGCCTTTGTCAGGAGCTCTTCCGCCCTCTTCCCAGCACTTCTCTTTTCTTCAAAGTCTGGCCCTGCAGAATTTCCTTTGACTTGGATCTAAAGACACGAGCCAGGAGGCAGGGATGGGTTTTAGCTTCATACAGGCCTGCTGGGGTTTGCTGTGTGGACCTTGAGCAAGGTACTGCCCTCTCCGAGAGCACCATTGATCTCACTTCAAAGTAGAGTCACTTTAGGTGTTTTGTTTGTTTTTGTTTTGTTTTGGACCACACCTGGCAGTGCTCAGGACTGACTCCTGGCTCTGCACTCAGGGATCACTCCTGGCAGTGCTCAGGGGACCATATGGGGTGCTGGAGATAGAACTTGGGCAAGACACGTACATAGCAAATGCCCTCCCACTGTGTTACCGCCCAGCTCCCTGAAGACTTTTTTAAGCCCTCTGTGATTGAAAGCATCTGAGGCTAGGTTTGGGTTCAGAGTGGGGTCAGGTCGAATCGTTGGTTTTCTTAGATTCTCTCACTAACAGTCCACCTACAGTCCTGGAGACAAGTCCCCACCGGAGGTGAAGGACACTGCCAGTGGGAATCATGTGTCAGATGCAGGGTGGGGCCCCCTGGCAGATAGGAGGAGCATTTATCACTCCCCTGGGTCTTCACTGGAAGACCAGCTGAACCCTCATCTAGACAGCACGTTAGAGGCCAAAGCAAACAGCAGCCTCAGCTGCCTGGCCCCGGAGCCCACAGCTGGGAAACAGGGTCCACCGAGGCTGGGAATCCCGGGGAGAGTTTAAGGTTCTCTCTAGAGCAAATAAGAATACAGACAGCAGCTTGGCCAGAGCCGGCACAAGCTTTGCCCTTCACAGGCACATTCATTTCACACTTTTATCTTTTTTGTGGTTCTCGGATCAAATCCAGAGGGTCATGTGGGGCCAGTCTCATGGACTCTGCCCCAGAGCCCCAGCCCCTCCCGTTGATCCTTCAGCCTCATGATGTCCTAGAAGTAGATCTTGTCCCGTTTTACAGGGGACAATGCTGAGCTTAGGCATAGCCAATGGCTTGCTCAGGACCTCACAACATGAAGATATAGGACAAGGTTCTGATGCAAAAGCTCCTGCTCTTCTCTCCCCACTTTCCAACTGCAGATGGTCCCAGAGAGAGAGAGAGAGAGAGAGAGAGAGAGAGAGAGAGAGAAAGAGACGGAGAGACAGAGAGAGATAGAGACAGAGACAGAGATAGAGAGACAGAGACAGAGAGAGACAGAGAGACAGAGAGGAGGGAGCTAATTCCCATACTCCCCCACACCCACCCGTACCAACTGAAAGCCAGATCTTGGAGATGAGTGATCATTTCACAGGATTTCAGACCCACACTCGCTCCCAAAGAGCGTGCGGAAGAGGGAGGAAGAGAGAAGAAATAACCAAGAGCCCCCCACAACCTTTGTCATCGAGACAAACACTCCAGGAACTGACAGGTAGGTTTCTGTGCGGGGTCCTCAGTGGGGGGTCCCCATGTTCTGCACAGGGTTGCCCCAGCTCTGTTGGCTTCCTGGAAGATGGGCTTGGTGGGTGGGCACCCAAATAACTCTGAGGGTCTTACTGGGCCTCTCCTAATGGTGCCTGGGAATGGGACCTGGGGTCTCGCACACACAAGGAGACACCCCAGGCTGCCGTGCCTGCAGTTTGCTTGGTCCCCAGCAGCCCTTCTCATGCCTGCACACCCCAACCACTGCTGCCCTTTTGGGGGATTAGAGGAAACAGGTAACTTCCAAGCAGTGCTCAGGGGCCCGGGGCCCCTCCTGTACTCGGCCAACATGGCTGGTGACTCAGTCGCCACTGAGAATGTGGTGCTGATAACTACCTGGTGATGCTCAGAGCCAGGCAGTGCTGGGGATCAAATGGGGGTGCCTGAGCCCTGTGTTATCTCCCTCGTCCCTCCTGCTGTATCTCAGGGGACAGGCTTTCCACCTCTGCAGTGCCAACACTGACCACCACGAGGGGGCACAGAAGCCCAGAGAGGGCTCAGGACACACATGGGATCACCCAGCTCATAAGTGAGAGAACAGGAAGGCTCCAAACCCTCTTCCCACGCCACCCTAGGCAGGCCCTGGGTCCTGAGGAGAGATGGCCTCTCTCACCCTGCTGCCGGTCAGGCACCTGTGACCAGCAGGAGCCCAGGGAAAGCTCACTGTGACTCTCCCGGGTTTAAAATAGCCATGAGGTGTGAAATTCGGGTGTGTGCAGAGTGTGGATGTGAATGTGTTCCATCCAGCTTGACAAGATGACAGAAGAGAGCGAAACGAGAAGGAAAGGCTCAGAAACCCCGTGACCCCCCCCCCCCCGGACTGCTAATGGAGAGTAGTGTGGCCAATTACAACTCTGAAAGCTACCTGCTCGAAATGAAGTTTTAATTAAAAATAATGCATTTTTCCTGAGACTCAAATGTGAGCGAGGAGGGGTGAGTCTCCCCAGTGTAGTGAGCAGCTGTGTATCCGGGGGTGCCTCTCTTTTGGCGGATTTGTTCTTAGGTACAACTGGCGATGCTCAGGGTTTGCTCCTGGCTCTGCACTCAAGGATCACTCCTGGCAGAGCTTGGAGGATCACACAGGGTGCTGGGGATTGAACCTGGGTCAACTACATGCAAGGCAAGTGCTCTACCCACTGTACTATCTCTCTGGCCCCTAAGGTTGCCTTTATGCACTTCACCTGAACCGTTTCCTGGAAACTTCACTCAGCTTTCACCCCTTTAAAATGAGGCTGAAGAGATAAGTCAGCAGATAAGATGCTTGTCTTGCACACCACTGACGTGGGTTCAATCCCCAGCATCCCATTTGGTTCCCCTGACCTCTGAGATTCCTGAGAGCAGAGCCAGGAATAAGCCCTGAGCACTGCCAGGTGTGGCCCCCAAACCAAAAAAGAAAAAAGAACACTGCGTGGATGAGAGCCAGCATAGGCAGGGGTCCAGGGAGAGGCTGGCGGCGTGGCCAGGACCCCTGAGGAGGGCCCTTCAGAGCAAGAGATGGTGGCAGGGCTGTGCTCTCTACTCCCCTGGATACCTCCTACCGGAGTCGCTCCCTGCGGGGTTATTTCTGGCTTGCATGACACGGAGACACAAGGTGACACAAGTGTCATCTCCAACTGTCTGGGGGAAGAGGGGGGAACAACAGGGGCCTCACGTGCCCCAGAGAGGGTCCAAGGAGCAGCATGCAAGTCCATGACCTCGCGTGTTCAGGGACTTTGGGGGCTGGGCTTGCTGGAGCTCTGGGGGGCTCCCAGGAGCAGGGAGCTGCCTCTGTCCCAGCCCCATTCTCTGCGCCCTCTTGCTCATGACATGACGTACAGCAGTTGGCTCTGTCAGAAATACCGCTCCGTGGGGGCGGGGGGCAGAAACCTGCCACTGAACAGCTAAACTTATCCTGGTTCCCCGTGGAGAAGGGAACGGAGGAGAGAAGGGCTTCGAGGCAAAGAGCATTGGCACTTGGCAGCAAAACGCCATCAGGATGCACATGACCGAGGCCGAAAATGAAAGCGCCCCAGACCTGGGCAGCCGGGCCTGGTGTCCAGCACTCAGATCACTCCCACAGGGACGCGCTACCGGGCCTTTATCGTCTGCTTGCGTGGCCGTGAAGGACACTGGCGCGACCTTTCTTTCCTTTTACTTCTTAAATTTTATTTTAGGCACCATGGCTCACAATACCGTTACTGACGGGTTTCATGCGTAACCAGCCCCTCATGGCACCCTCCCCACCGCCCAGACTCCCCACTGCTCAGCCCTCCCCAAAGCAAGCCTCCCACTGAAGACCCCTTCGGGGTTTCTCTTGCCTTTGGGCATTTGTTATTCCCCTTCTATGCTTCTTTATATTCATTCATTCATTCATTCATTCATTCATTCGTTCGTTCGTTCGTTCGTTCGTTCGTTCGTTTGCTTGCTTTTTGGGTCATACCCAGGGGTGCCCAGGGGTTACTCCTGGTTCTGCACTCAGGAATTCTCCTCCTGGCAGTGCTGGAGGGACCATTTGGGATGCCGGGGATCGAACCCGGGTTGGCCGTGTGCAAAGCAAACGCCCCTACCTGGTCGATGCTTCTTCAACTCCCACGTATGAAAGGTTTTCTGTGTCTGTCCCTCCCTTCAGACTCACGTCACTCACGTGAGGCTCTGGCCCATCCGTGCAGCAGCAAGTCGTCTGACTTCACCTTTTCTTTCCGCTGCAAATGTGGTTTCTGTTACTGGCCTCCCCTCACCCTCCACAGAGCAGCTCAAACGTGTGGGTTCATTTGAGCTCATGCATGTGCTCATGTGTGTGTGCTTGTGTGCTCGTGCATGAGCTCATGTGTGTGTGCTCATGTGTGTGTGCTTGTGCGTGTGCTCATGTGTGTGTGCTTGTGTGTGTACTCGTGTGTATGCAAGTGTGCTAGTGTGCATTTCGTGTGTGTGTGCTCATGTGTGCGCATGTGTGTTCATGTGCATGTTCAGTGTGTGCACGTGTGCATGCCCATGTGTTCACATGTATGCTTGTATGCATGTGTTATGTGTGTTCTCACGTGCATATGTGCACATGTGCACACGCACATGTGTCCTATTCTGTTGCCCACTCTTTGTTGCCGGCGTTGCAGCATTGAGGACAAGGAGGGCTTTAGTTGCAGTGCTTGCAGTCTGAGCTGAGGCTCACACATTTGGGGGTACTGCGTGCTAGGTCTTCCTGCAGTCAGAGGTCACACACAGACGTGCTAGAGGTCAAAGTTCCTGGTCATGGAGCATGCATATCTTTTGAGTTTTGGGGATCGCTGAAATCAGCACCCTTTTGGTGGTGCTCAGACACACGCTCTCTCTCTCTCTCTCTCTCTCACACACACACACACACACACACACATATACAGACTGTGTGGCTGCACTGTACAGATACACGTAGGACCCGGAGACATGAACCCATGACCTGGCACTTTCAAGGCAGGTACGCTGGGCTCCACAATATTCGTCCTGGCCCTGGGGGGTCTTTGAACTTGGGGCCTGATATTACTACTTGATTTGCACAGAAGCAAAAAAATCAAGTTCACAGAGATTTAATAGAAACCCCCCCGCCTGGTGGGGCATTGATAATAACAACAAGGGTGATGTGAGGTTAAGAACAGCTCCTAGGGGCTAGAGCAGGTAGGGCATTTACCTGCATGTGGCCAACCCGGGTCCAATCCCTGGTGTCCCATATGGTTCTCCAATCCCTGCCAGGAGTGATCCCTGAGCACAGAGCCAAGAGTAAGCCCTGAGCATCAGCAGGTGAGGCCAGAAATCGAAAACAAAAATAAAAGGACAGTTCCCAGGTGCTTCATGCTTCAGCGGGCCATTTCTCCTCCCCTCGAAATGGTCAGCACTGGGGGGGGAAGAAAGAAATGGTCAGCACCTAGGGGGTGCCAAGCAGTCACCTGTGTCCCCACGGCCCAGAGGAGAGCAACAAGCCCCTGAGAGATGCCACCAGGGACAGCACCGGGACATCCCCTACTCCACGGCTCGCGCAGGCCCCAGAGGAAGACAGAGCAGGTTGGGCATCCCCAGGACCAGCAGAAGACACCCACGGGGCGGAGAGGTCCTGAAGCAGACACAGCGGGACTTATATGCCCAAGCCCAAGGGGGAGGAGAAAGCCCTTCAGCACCTGGAGTGACCGAGCCGGCTCCGACGCACCTCGAGCATGGGGCTGAGCCCAATGCCTGCTCTCAGGCCACTGAGCAGGGTGGAGAGGCAGAAGGTCAGGAGGCTGCCTCCGCCAACAAATGGGACTAAAGTCCTGTGGCTGGTGGGAGCAGAATCTGGCACTTGGTCCTGAGGCTTTCTCCTGCAGCGCTGGGTATCTCGGAGCCCTCTGAGGAGGAGTGAAAAGATTTTTTTTCTTGCAAATTCAAGAACTTGGTAACCTTGTCCCCGTCCAAGAACCATTTGAAGCCCAGGATTCTCCTCTTGCTGACTTGCCAGCTGCGTTACAATCAGATCAGTTTCAAGAGTTGAGGGGCCAGGCGATAGCCCAGCGGGTAGGGCATTTGCCTTGCACGCGGCCCACGCCGGCTCGGGTTCGATCCCTGGCATTCCATATGGTCCCCGAGCACCGCCAGGAGTAATTCCTGAGTGCAGAGCCAGGGAGTAACCCCTGAGTGTCGCCGGGTGTGACCCAAAGAAGAAAAAAAAAAGAGTTGAGCTTCACTCACTAACTCTGCATGACTGTCACCGTCCCGGGGCCAAACACGGCATCCTTGTCCCCCACCCTCCTCCGGGACCCAGCAGTTTTCATGAGACTAGGAGTTCATGCTTCCAGTTTCTTCCTGGAGTTTTCAGAGTCTCCATAGAAAAAAACCATTGAAGTATTTACTTCCTGCCTTAATTCACTTTGCACAAGCACCTCAAGTCTGTCCATCTTGTCCCGAAATCATGGTTCCACCTTTTCAGCGGCAGCATAGTAACCCCGAGCATCACACACAGTTTATGCAGTCGACGGCACTCAGGGTGAGCCCATCCTTGACGCCTGTGACGCAGGGCGATGAGCATGCAGTGTCCTAATCAATGTGTTCATAGCCTCTGTGTGAAAACCCAGGAGTAAAGTCTGGGAGTCTTGTGTCCTGAAAGAATTCCCTTGTAGAGAAACTTAAAAGCAGAAAAAATTAAGTTTTCATCAGGCAAAGAAAACATGCACAGAAGCAAAAACTAAACAGGGTGCTCTGAAGAACCTGGACAGCAAGTGCAGGGATGGGAGAGAGGCAGAGGAACAGCCTCTGTGGCAACACGAGGTGGAAACGGTCACTCTGGACCCAAACTGAGAGCCAAAAAAGTGGTAGCGGATTTCATGACAACTGCCAGTACCTGTCGCAAACCCTAATGCTCAAAAGTGGGGGTGGGGAGAACAGACAGTCAGAGAAAGAAGAGTGTCTGCTACAGAGGTTTGGGGACAGGAGGGAACTGGGGCGTTGGTGGAGGGAAATGTATACTAGCAAAAAGACAGGTGTTGGAACACTTATGACCGAAACCCAATCATGAATGACCGTAGCTGTGTATCATACAGTAATTCCATTTTAAAAATATCACTAGATCACTAGATCACTAGACATCCTGTTGTTCATTGATTTCCTCAAGTGGGCACCAGTAACATTTCCATTTGACTCTATCATGTGCCAGTGTAGCCCAATGGCATCTGGTTGTTTCAGGAATACAAAGAGCCTCAAACCGTTCGTTTAGGGTCTTGACGAAGAAGTCTGACCATCTTGTAGGTGGGCGGCCAGGTAATTTTTTTGACATCCCATGGAATCCAGTCGGTAACAGCTCTAGTCCAGCAGTCATCTCCAAATCACATTACATGTTCAGCCCATCTGATTTTCGATACCTTGGCAAGCGAGACAGTGTCCCTGACTCTGGAACAGCGATGGAGGAGTCGGAACTCACGGTTCCTTCTCTCACTTGAGTGAGGCGTGATATTACAAGCATAGCTCTTTCGATTCTCCTTTGGGAGACCGAATAGCGTTCTCATCCTGCTTTCGTAGGGCACAGGTCTCTGAGGAGTATGTTAATGCAGGGAGAACAGTGGAATCAAAGAGACGTGCGCAGAACCGGAGGTTCTTTGCCTTTTTCGCTATTTCTTCGATGCTTTTGAAGGCATTCCATGCCGCTCCCTTCCTCCTGCACAGCTCAGGTTTTAGGTCATTCATCATGTTGACTTCTCAACCTAGGTATACATAACTGCTGTATTCAGAGATGTCTGTTCTATTGATAGTGAATGAGGCCTCTGGAACTAGTTCATTTTTCGTGAACAAAGAGTGCCTGATAAAATGTCAGGCCCGAACTAGGCTGCCAAAACGAAGAAGGACTAAAATGACTGTCTGTACTTTCAATGCACGTACGCTGGCATCGGAAGCATATATTGAGGACCTGATGGTACAAGCACAAAAGATCAAGTATTTAAAGAAAAAAAATCATCAATAAAAAATAAAAATAAAGAAAATGGGAGAGTGAGAGGAAGGAGCTCAGTTGTCAGAGCACCTGCCTACTATGTGGGTGCCCCTGAACCCCCTCCCAGCATCAATGGGATAGCCCTGGTATCCTCAGAGCACTGCTAGGTTGGGCGCCCTCTCCCGAGGATTTGGGCAATTAGGGAAATTAATGCACATAGCAGGGACCAAATCACTTGATCACTTGATATCCCGTTATTCCTGAAGCGGGTGCCAGTAACGTTTCCAAATAGAGCCTAAGAAAATGAGCTTGACACGTATCAACCCCCTTCAAGAATCAGGAAGACAGAGGTTGGTGCAAAGGGCAGGGATTAAGGTGTGTGTCTTGCATGCGGCTGCCCTGGTTCCATTCCTAGCACTGCATGGTCCCCGAGCACATCTGGGAGCAACCCCCAAGTGCAAAGAGTAGACCCATAGCACTGTTGTGTGTGACCCAACACATCCCCCCTAAAATCAGTATAAAGAGATTGAGGTGTCTACAACTCACTTAGCTCCTGTGGGGAACCCTACAGTCCTGACTAAACCGTAAATCCACTTGCGGCTACTCTGACTCGGGTAATGTCAACAGCGCTAAGGGGAAAGGGGAAGGCAGGTTGTTATCATCTGCGATTTACAGCTGAGGTGAAAGGAGCTTCTGCTCCTGATCTCTCTGTAGGCGCATTCAGCACTGGGCTACTCCCTCTCCTGCCTGACCCCCAGCTTCCTGAGGCTGCGGGGTGTTCTCATTGCCCAGGTGATCAGTGTGGAAGCCCAGGACAGAGCCCACTTGGTGGCTAAGCCACCCTTCCTGGTCGCCAGCCTGGACTTTGCTTTGGAAACTTCTTTCCAGCCTCAGAAGGGAAACTCCCTGGCCTTGGGAGGCTCCCAGCCTAGCCCCACTTCCCTACTCAGAAGCAGCTTCCGCCTGCTTCCAGGAAGATCTCGACCCTGTTCCTGGATGGGAATGGAGCAGTGGAGGGAGGGGAGAGGGGGAGAGATGATATTTTGATTTAAAAGGCCTCCTGCAGTGTCCTTAGCTAATACAACACTTAATGTAAATGAGACTCATTGTAAATGAGTAAATGAGACAATGAATTATTTCACTAAGACTTCCCAGGGGGCAGAGCAATAGTACAGCAGGGAGGGCATTTGCCCTGCACAAAGCCCACCCGGGTTCAAGTCTCAGACCCCATATGGTCCCTTAAGCACTGACAGGAGTAATTCCTGAGTACAGAGACAGGAGTAACCCAGGAGTAATTCCTGAGTACAGAGCCAGGAGTAACCCCCTGAATGTTATCGGGTGTGACCCAAAACAAAAAGAAATCTTTCTCCTGGACCCTAGTTCATTGTTAACAAAGATGCAGATACACGTATTCTGATGTCATGGCTGAGGGTATTCATTGCCCAGGAGGAGGGTGGGGGACATCAAATTTGAGGTCACTGTCCACACTCCCACTCCCAGCTCCTGACTCCGCTCCAGTCTAATTACTATCATCTAATGACGAAGATGCTTTAGAGCCAAGAGGCTCCTAATGCAGCAACCCCAGGCCCAGCAGAAATGTAGGTAATGCTCGATGTAGAGAATGGGGGGAGCTGGAGCCCAGAGCAGTTGGTTCTTAGGTCCAGCAAACAAATCCTGGGTATGTGCCAAGGGGCTGGTTGGCCAGGATGGCCTAGGGGGGAAAGTATAGAAAAATCAGGGGCCGGAGTGATAGTCCAGCAGGTAGAGGGCGTTTACCTTGCATGCAGCTGGCCCATGCCGCCCTGGGTTCGATCCCGTCAACCCATATGGTCCCCCCTGAGCACCACCAGGAGTAATTCCTGAGTGCAGAGCCAGGAGTAACCCCTGAGCATTGCCAGGTGTGACCCAAAAAAAAAAAAAAAATCGGGAGGAGGGTCATGCTTAGAAATCTCTAAAATATGCAGAAAGGAGAGAGAGGGAGGAGCAGGGGCTTCTCTTCTTCTTCTTTTTCTTCTTCTTCTTCTTCTTCTTCTTCTTTTCTTCTCCTTCTCCTCCTCCTCCTCCTCTTCCTCCTCCTCCTCCTCCTCCTCCTCCTCCTCCTCCTCTTCTTCTTCTTCTTCTTCTTCTTCTTCTTCTTCTTCTTCTTCTTCTTCTTCTTCTTCTTCTTCTTCTTCTTCTTCTTCTTCTTCTTCTTCGTGTATCACTCACATCAATCAGTCTTTGCTCAACTACTTGGGCACTGAATTATGTGTGCTGAAGTAGAAAGAAAGAAGGAAAGAAAAAA
>JAJIBD010031245.1:0-16385 GCA_021461705.1 Cryptotis parvus
TGCTCTCCAGGGTTGCTTAGAATCCTCACTGTGAAGACACATGAACCCTGAGACCCAGCACAATTGAATCAGAAAGCCCTTCTCAGGTGGGAACTGTGGGAGTTGACAGAGGTGGGCAGGAGTATCTGTTGATTCCTTTCTCTCATCTCACTCCTGCTCTGAAGAGTGGGGCCCCTGTGACAGAATTCAGAGGCTATGGCGGGGTTAATTTTTGGGAGTGGGTAAGGGCAGGGATCATGGAACCCGGGGGTTAGGGCCCCCTTTCACCTACATCTGATTTTTTTTTTTTTTTTAAAAGGGCCTGGTCTGCCAAGCAATGAGTCCAGGACAGTGAGAAGGCAGGCGACATGACATAGCTCTCACCAAAAACAACACCTCAACTAGTTTCCCCGGAAAGAGACACCCAAAAAAAAAAGCTTTGAGATATTAAAATGCAAAAACTTTAAAGCAACTGCATGAGTTAAGTTAGGAACAAGGATCTGGAAATAAATGGGAAGATAGAACTCCCCCCCAAGAAAGAAAGATCATTAAAGAAAAGGGGGCAACAAAAAAGACCAGCGGGTAGAGGCGTTTACCTTGGCGAAGGCCTCCCCCCCCCCCCCCCCCCCCCCGTCATAGTCCCACACCACCGCCAAGAGTAATTCGAGTGCAGAGCCAGGAGAAGCCCGAGCATTGCGGGTGTGAACAAAAGCAAAAAAAAAAAAAAAGAAAAGAAGAGTACCCGAGTAATATTCACAATGGATGGAGCCTACCCCTGCATCTGCCAGCTGTTCAATCCTGACAAGCCATATGGTTTGCTAAGCACTGCCAGGAGTAAGTAAGCAGAGAGCCAAGAAGGTAGCCCTACCCTGCACCTCATACCCCCAGCACACACATATTACGGAAGGAAACCATTGGGAAAAAATTTTCCCAGAAATTTAATAACAATTGGCTTCACTCCTTTCACCAGAAGTTAGCTGAGGTCGGAGTTCTTACCGTATGCAATCCACTGTATCACTGTCTTTCGTTCATCATCGATTTACGCTGCAGCGGGCACATGGCTATCTCCATATGTCCTGTCTCATGCAAGTAGAGCCCAAGAAGCACCCCCCCACTGCAGGACGCCTCAAAACCCAAACCATTAAATCAGGTCATGGGAATGAGGACCTATAATTGTTACTGGTATTTGGCATAACAAATATGACACGGGTAGCTTGCCAGGCTCTGCCGTCTTACGGTGTATCATTAACTGGGGTTAAATCCCCAGCACTATAGATCCTCAAACTCACACCAAAGAGTGATCCATGCTGTGGGGGAAGGGACCTCATCACTGTTGGTGGGAATGCCCACTGGTACAGCCTTTCTGGAAAATAATATATTTTCTCCCAAAGACTAGAGGTGAACTCCCATTTGACCAATATACCACTCCTGGGGACACTCCTCTGGGGAGAAGCAAAAATACGTAGCGGAAGCACCATCCTACTTTATATATTCATAACGAGCATTATTACAATAATATGTAGGAGAAAATCTGGAAACACCCAGAGTACCCGAAAATATGACTGGATGAAGAAGCTTTGGTACATCTTACAATGGAATACTATGCACAGCTGTTAGGAAACATGAAGTTATGAAATCTGCCTATAAATGGATGGACATGGAAGATCATGTTAGTGAAATTAACCAGAATGTACAAAAAAAAAATAGAATGACTGCATTATTGCATGACATAAATATATATAACACATATTATGACACCAATATCCAAGTCCAAGTGAAGTATGTATCAAGTTGTCAAGGTGGAAGTATCACAAACTTGTGGGGAGTCAGAGCTAGGCCAAGACAGAAAATGGAACAGTGTGCTAACATTTGTACCAGGTAACTAATACCAACCTAGAACTGAGCATTAAATCTTTTTTTTAAACACACATGCCCACCCTTTAATGTATGTTCTGTAATCCCACAATCTGGAAGGGAAGGAAAAGAGAAAGAGAGAAAGAGGGAAAAGAAGAAAAGAAAGAACCGCCATGGAAGCGCGCCTGGGAGGAGAGAGGAAGTAGTAGTGGGAGATGGGCACTGGTGGAGAGGGATGGAGTGCTGGAACACTGTATGACCAAAACCCAAATGTGAACACCTCTGTAAATGCCTACTCTCTTGGGTGGCTCCTTAAAATACTTAAAAAAATAAAATAAAATAGAAAAAAAAAAAAAAAAACTTGACAAAGACAAAAAAAAGAGTGATGATCCATGGTGGCTGTCTAAAAACAAACAACTAAAATTTTTTTACTCTATAAGCTCAATAGCAAAACAGATGGGTAATAAATTTGAAAAGGACCAATATCCATGATCAGTTTAAAGCAGGAAAACATTCTTGTTAAATCAGTTTCAGGGACTAATGGGAAACAGAAAAAATCTAACCATTGGTGTGATTGGAGTTACAGACAGAAAGATAAAATATAAGCTGGCTGAAAATAAAATCCATTTCAGACAAGATTGATAAGGAAACTTGTTGGTGAAAGCGGGATTGAGGTGAAGAAAAGACATGAATAGGCCTTAGGTAAGTCACCAAAAAGGAAAAATGTAAAAGAAAACTTGCCCAACTATATTTCAGCCAAATAAATAAAAATCAAGCATAAAGAAAAAAATGAAGAAGGGACCGGGCGATAGTGGCCAGATCCTTGAAGACCTTTAACTGCCTGTGCACTAATGGGTTCGATTCAGCATCCCACTTAACTGGTCCCCAAGCACCGTCAGGAGTAATTCCTGAGTGCAGAGCCAGGGTAACCCCTGAGCAGCGGTGTGACCCAAAAAAGCAAAAAACTCCTGAAAAAAAAAAATAGAGGAAAGCAAACCATTATATTAGGGGAATCCAATTGAAGCATTCTGGTTTCTCATCCCCCATTTAGAGCCAGGAAACAGTGGAACAATATTATTCTTACGAAAAGACCAGCCTTTTTTTTTTTTTGTGAAAAATATATTTTCATGGTGAAAAGGTACATTGAGCCAGATTTTTTATTTATTTATTTTGGCGCTTGGCCATACATGGTGATGCTCCAAGGTGTCAGGTTGCTCAAGGAACCACATAGGATGCCCGAGGATCCCGAACCTGGGGACCGCGTACAAGGCATTAGGCCTAACTGTTTTCTACTGCAACCATCACCCCTGGACACTGACAACTTTTAATTTTGTGATTATTTCATTGTTTTTTATTTTATTTGGCCCTTTTGAGTCCCACAGTGAGTCCAGGGATCTCTTTCAAGTCAGTTAAGTATTAATGACAGTCCCTAACCCCCCTTTTTTTTTCACAACCCCTCATCCCCCAAAAAGGAGAAAAGGAACCCAGTTTTAAATGAAAAGAACTAAGAATTTATTATCAGTGGGTCAGCTTTAAAGCAAATGCTAGAAAAAGGTTCAGGAAGAAGAATTGGTACCCCCCCCACCGGAACTTGAAACAAGAGAGAGAAAATGAAGATGTCGTTCAATAATAAGTTATTTCTCTCTCTTAGAAAGTAATACATACTTATCTAAGCATTTGCCAAATCAAAGCAACTTAGCTTACTGTATGATGGAATTTGAATAAATAGGATGTTCTAAAAAAAAATAAAAGCCCAGCATAGGGAAGGAAAAAAAAAAAACTATATTAGACCAGGGCTTATAGATGTTTCTAGCAGAGGTGCTAAAATAATTAGTTTCAAGTAGACTGGTGGTATGCATGGTTTTTAAACGGAAGCCCTAGAACTAAAAATGAGGGATGGGAAAAACAGAAAAAATATAGTAATTTATCAATATTAAAATTATCCCAAATATGGCAGAGAAAAGGAAGCAGGAGCCAGAATCAAAGAGGACAAGCTTTAGAACAATGAGAACGACCTGACTCAATAAAGGGCATTCAATAATGGACTGGGTTTAAAACACAGAAGTCCAAAACTCCTTGGCCTTGTTTTATTTCTGTAGTGGGGATCAAACTCAGGTCTTATGCAGACAGGATAATATTTTGCCATTGAATTTCAGCCTGGCCCCTTAGTGTTTCTGAAGGCTTTTTTTTTAGTCTACAGAAACTCACTTAAAATATCTCATAAAATATGTTAAATGTTGAAAGAAATAAAAGTATTATAAAACACTCGACTTACTGTATGAAAAGCATTTTTATTCAACATTTTCACCAGGTGACAGCCTGCCAAAATGTCTTATGCCGAGGAGAGACATTAGGTTCTATTACTACTGAGAATTTTTACCCCCCCCCCCCCTTTCAGTTAAACATAAACTATAGTAGGTTATAGATACTAAGCCCAGGTGGAATAATGACTATTCCCTGAAAACATAAAACGAGTATTTTATGAACAGGAATGGCTAGATTAAAACTAGGCAAAAGAGACTTCACAAAAGAACCTCAGAGAAGGATATTCCTAATTACAAAAAGATCCCCCAAACCAGAATATGTAACGATACCTAAATATGTTTGCATCAAGCACACCAAAATTTGGAGTTAGATGGAAGCCAAAAAAAAAAAAAACCTTATATAGCATTGTCCAATTTTAAATCCTCAGCTATACACTTAGAAACGTCAACCCTCACGCGGTATTGATAGAAAACTAGGAGGAAGTCGGCCAGGATGGGACCAGAACACTTTAGTCAGATGGGTGGCTATTTATGCCTGTACCTCGGAGAGAATGCTCATCCCTTCAGAAGAGCGAGTGGATTGATCAAGGATAGGCCAAATTCTGGGTCATGAAACAAAGCACAACAAACTTAAAAGGTTGAAATCATCCAAGTGTGTTCTCTGGCCACGGTGGAATTGGGGCTAGGGTGAATAGAAAGAACTCTGAAACATCCTGCTCCCCCCACGTTATTCATTTTAGGGGTCTCCCAGTGCCTGGGACCATCAGGGCTACCTAAATGATAGGGTCTCAGAGACTCACCCAGAGGAGGCTGAAGGGGACACCAAGTGGGTGCCAAGGTGAACACACCATTCAGGAGAACGCAGCTACTCCTACCTCCGCACTCTCTCCCAGCCACAAATGACACCCACTCTATTTGTGTGAGGATACCTGGTGGTGTTCAGGATTTGTTCCTGAATTGTGTTTAGGGACCACTTCTAACAGCGTTCAGAGGTTGCCCTTAAATAAATAGTATGTGACCCCAAGTGTCCTACCCCCCTCCCCCCCCCCCCCCTTCCCAATCCACCCCAAAAAAAATTTCAGATCACTTAAAGGAAGTTGAGACGCTGATAATAAGCCAGAAGATTTAGACTCAGCAGCCCACACACAATATGTGGCTTCTCGAGATTTTTATAAGCCTGGAATGCCAGGAGAAAGAGGCTAGAATAAGCACTGTATCAAGAGCGGGGGTGGGAATGCCGGTGCTCAGGTAATCTTGGCTCTGTACTCAGGAATTCCCTTTTGGAGGTGTTCAGGAACACCATGGAATGGGGATCAAAAGTGGGTCAGTGGCGTGCCCTTTTTTTTTTAACCTGCTGGATCACTCCAGATTTTAATAAAAAATGACGGAGCAAAGCAGAGGTTTCGCGGTTGGCAGACAGTTGGTGCAGGTAGCTTTTTAAAAAAGAACCAGAAGAATCTACAGTCTGTACCACCAGAGAGGCAACGAGAGAGGAAAAAAATTGTCTTTTCTAACGTCTGAAAGAACTTGTTTGAACTTGGTTTTGGGGAGGTCCTAGCGAGGGAAGCCTCCTGGCTATGCTCCCGAGATCCTCCTGGTGGGATTTGAGACCCCGTGTGTGGTACCTCTTCGTTTCCCAAGTATCTACACCCTCTCTGGGATCCTGCCATCAGGAGAACTAGCGCACCCAGGAAGGAATTACCTCCACCATCAGACAGGGGACTTTCTACTCACATCTGAACAGGGGACTGCCTCCACCATCAGAGGGGACTGCCTCCACCCCCCCATGGACCCCCTCCACTATCAGACCCCCCCAAATTTTTTTAGAAGAGCACCTCCACCATTGGAGCAGGGCGCCGAGGATAGACCTAAAATGAAAAATCATGAGGATTTTTTTAAAACAAGGCCCTGGACAGATTACCTAACTTCCTGGTTTTATCCCCCCAGCACAATGGGATGAGACCCCCAAAAAAAACACCCAAGAAAAATTTTTCCCCCCCATAAAACTCTACTGTGGACAGAAAACCAGCTCCCATTATGGCTACCTTGGACTGTATCCCTGGGGCAGGGCGTGTAGCTGGGAACCTGGAGCTGATGTGGATCCTGGCTGGAGGGTGGGTGAGGGAAAAAATGTAAGGGGCGTGAGAGAGAGGAGGGCAGACAGATCTGGACCTCTGAAGACATGCGAGACTCTGAAGCAGCGTCAAAGGGAAGAAAGCGCCATGATCCTTTGATGCTGGAGAAGGATCAATCACCCTCCCAGCACTTATCTCACAAGCCTCTCACTACTGGAAATGCCACGCGCGCGCTATCAAGCCCAGACCAGACAAGGTAAGTACCGTACCCCCTGGAGGAGGGTGCAGTGCCGGACAGCTTCTTTTTCCCCCCCCTGGCCGCTGCCCAAGAACGAAGGAAGGCAAAAAGCATCATCGGGATGCCAGAATACGGCTCCAGTCACTGCCTTGTCCAAGGAGCTCTTACTCTTCCCAGCACTTCTCTTTTCTTCAAAGGAAGTCTGGCCCTGCAGAATTTCCTTTGACTTGGATCCCAACATACGAACCAGGAGGCAGGGATGGAGTTGGCTTCATACAGGCCCTGCTGGGGTTTGCAATGTGACCTTGAACACCCCACCCCCCTCTCGAGAGCACCATTTTCACTTCAGTGAAGTCACTTTGCGTGTTTGTTTGTTACTTTTTTTTTAGGTATTGCTCAGACTGACTCAGCTCTGCACTCAGGGGTACCTCCTGGCAGTGCTCAGGGACCATATGTTTTGGAGATAGAACTTAGGCAAGACATTATAACAAATGCCCTCCGCGTGTTCGCCCAGCTCCCTGAAGACTTTTTTAAGCCCTCTGTGATTGAAAGCATCTGAGGCTAGGTTTGGAGTTCAGAAGTGAAAGATCGTTAGTTCTTAGATTCTCTCACTGGCAGTCCACCTACAGTCCTGGAGACGAAAAAAATTTGGAGTGAGAACACCAGTGGGAATCATGTGTCAGATGCAGGGTGGGGCCCTGGCGAAATCCCCCAAGTTATCACTCCTGGGTCTTCACTGGAACACCAGCTGAACCTTCAAGACAGACCGTTAGAGCCAAAGCACAAGCAACCTCAACTGCCCCACACAGATTTGTAGCTGGATGGGGTCTTCAAGAATCGGGGAGAGTTACCCAAACTCTCTAGAGCAAATAAGAATACAGGCAGAACAGCGGCACAAGCTTTTACTTCACAGGCACGTCATTTCACACTTTTATCTTTTTGTAGGTTCTCGGATCAAATCAGAGGGGGTCATGGGGCCAGTCTCATGGACTCTGCCCCCCTCCCCTAGACTACTGATCCTTCAGCCCCTTGTCCTAGAAATACATCCCGTTTTACAGGGAGTAGAAATGCTGAGTAGAGCATAATAATGAAGCACTCAGGACCTCACAACATGCGGACAAGGTTCTGATGCAAAAGCTCCTGCTCTTCTACCCCACCCCCCAACTGCAGAAAAAAAAAAAAAAAAAAAAAAAAAAAAAAAAAAATGAGAGAGAGAGAAGCGGAGGGTGAAAGTAGAGAGACAGAGACAGAGATAGAGACAGAGACACAGAGAGACAGAGAGGGGAGGGGCCCGAATTCCTTCCACCCCACTCCCCACCCGTACCCCCCCAAAGCCAGATCTTGGAGATGAGTACGATCATTTCTGAAGATTTAAAAAACACACTGCTCCCCAAGAGCGTGAAGAGGCAGAGGAAGAAGAGAAGAAATAACCAAGAGCCCCACAACCTTTGTCCTGAGGACGGCTCCAGAAATTTGACAGGTGGTTTCTGTGCGGGTCCTCAGTGGGAAGTCCCATGTTCTACACCCCCTTTTTTTTCTAGATTCACAGAAGATGGAGCTTGTTAGATTGGGTTCTCTGCTACTACTGGGCCTCTCTAATGGTGCCTGGGAATGGGACCTGGGGACCTCTACTTGCACACAAGGAGACACCCAGGCTCCAATCCACTGCAGTTTACTTGTCCCCCCCAGCCCTTCTCACCTGCACACCCCAACCACTGCTGCCCTTACCCAGAGTTAGAGGAAACAGTAACTTCAAGAAGAAAGAGTGCTCAAGTCGGGGCCCCTCTGTACTACGACAGCACTGACAGGTGACTCAGTCAGCCACACTGAGAATGGTGCTGGTAACTGCCGATGCTCAGAGGCAGGTGCTGAGATCAACTGGAGTTGTTTTGTTACATCTCCCTCGTCCACTCACTGTCTCAGAGACAGGCTTATTTTTTTAACACCCCCACACTGAAGCCACCGCGAGGGCACAAAAGCCCAGGGGCTCAGGATGCCGCCCAGGATAAGCAGCCTCGTGAAGAAACAGGAGAATCTCCCTCTTACCCGCCACCTAGGCAGGCCCTGGAGTCTGAGAGAGGGCGCCTCTACCACCCTGCTACCGGTCAGGCACCCCAAAACAGCAATCCAGGAGAAACTGTGATACTCGGAGTTTTAAAAATAATAAGCCCCATGAAAAATTCAGGGTGTGTGCAGAGTGTGGATGTGAATGTGTTACAACCAACTTGACAAGATGATAGAGGCGAAAACGAAGGAAGGCTCAGAAACCCCGTGACCCCTCCCGGACTGCTAATGGAGGTAGTGTGGCCAATTACAACTCTGGCTTCTCGAAATGAAGTTTTAATTAAAAATATTTTGGCACTTTTCCTGAGACTGAAATGGCATGGCCGAGGAGGGTGATCTCCCCAGTGTAGTGAGCAGCTGTGAATATCGGGGAGTGCCTCTCTTTTGGTTTGTTCTTAGGTACAACTGGCGATGCTCAGGGTCTACTGGCTCTGGAATCACTCCCCTGGCAGAGCTTGGAGAGTACACAGGGTGGGCCTGGGTCCAACTACATGCAAGGCAAAATTCACCCACTGTACTATCTCTGGCCCGGTTGCCTTTATGCACTTCACCTGAACCGTTGGAAACTTCATCAGCTTTCCTACCTTTAAAATTGGCTGAAGAGATAAAGGTCAACGAGATCTTATCTTGCCTTCACTGGCGTGGGTTCAATCCCCAGCATCCCACCGGTTCCCTGACCTCTGCGAGAATAGAGCAGAGCCAGGGAATGACCCTGAGCTGCCGAGGTGAATTTTAAACCAAAGAAAAAAGAACACTCCGTGGATGAGAGCCAACATAGGCAGGGTTCGACGGAGAGGCTGAAGTGGCCAGGACCTGAGGGAGGGCCTAGGCATGGTGGGGCATCTCTGCTTGATATCTCCTACCGAGATTACATCCTGCGGGGTGACACTCTAAGCCCTTATAAACGCGGAAACACAAAGGTAACACATTTAAATATAACCCCTAATTGGAAGAAAAAAAAAAAAAAAAAAAAAAAAAAAGAAATTTTGATATTTGAGCATGCAAGGTGCTGACACCGGCGTGTTCAGGGACTGGGGCTGGAGCTTGCTTTGGGCTGGGGGCCCTTTTTTGGGACACCTCTGTCCCAGCCCCATTCTCTACGCCCTCTTGCTCATGACATGACGTACAGCAGTTAGCTCTGTCAGAAATACCAGCGCTCAGTAGGGGCGGGCAGAAACCCGCCACTGAACAGCTAAACTATCCTCCCCCCCCGTGAAGACCAAACGGAGGAGAGAAGGGCCCCAAACTTGAGTGGCATGGCAGCAAAACGCCATCAGGATGTCCCCCCCCGAGGCCAAAAAAAGAGCGCTGAACCTGGGCAGCCGGCCTGTGTCGGCACCAGATCACTCTGGGACCGGGCCTTTGGCCGTCTGGGTGAATTAAAAAAAAAAAAAAAAAAAAAAAAAAACCCCCCCCCAAAAATACATTTTGAGCACCATAGCTCAAGCCGTTGGGTTTCATACGTAACCAGCCCTCAGCTACCTCCGCCCAGACTCCCCACTGCTCAGACCTCCCCAAGCAAACCTACACTAGCGCCGGAGTTTCTCCCTTAGGCACCATTATTCCCCCCTTCTATGCTTCTTTATATTCATTCATTCATTCATTTCATTCATTCGACCGTTCGATTCGTTCGTTCGTTCGTTCGTTTAGCATTGCTTTTTAGGTCATACCCAGGGAGTTGCCCAAGGGTTTACTCCTGGTTCTGCGCTCAGGAATTCTCCCCTCCTGGCAGTGCTGGAGGGGACCATTGGATGCGGATGGGCCGGGGTTGCGCGTGTGCCCGCCCTACCTGGTGATGCGCTTCAACTCCACGTATGAAAGGTTTCATCTTGTCCCTCCCTTCAGACTCGCTGCGCTCACCCCGTCGTCTGACTTCACCATTACGTAAGCTGCAAATGCCAGTTTCTATTTAGCCTCTACTCCACAGAGCAGCGCAAGCGTGTGGGTTCATTTAAAACCTCATGCATGTGCTCATGTGTGTGTGCTTGTGTGCTCGTGCATAGCGAATGCTATTCATGTGTGTGCTTGTGCGTGTATGTGTGTGCTGTGTGTACTCGTGTGTATGCAAGTGTGCGCTAGGTGTGCATTGTGTGCTGTGCTCATGTGTGCATGTGTGTTCATGTGCATGTTCGTGTGTGCTGTGTGCCACTATCTTGATATGTATGCTTGTATGCATGTATTGTAATGTTCTCTGCATGCATATGTGCACATGTGCACAACACATAATGTCCCTATTCCCACCCTGCTGTTGCGGCGTTTACAGCATTAATTTTTTTTTTAGTTGCAGTGCTTGCAGTCTAGTGAGAACTCACACATTTAAGAGAATTACTGCATGGAGTCTTCCCTGCGGTCCCCCTTTAAACTGGACGTGCTAGATTTTAAAGTTCACAGTCATGGAGCATGCATATCTTTGGTTGGATGTGAAATCAGCACCCTTTGGTGATTGCTCCAGACACCTCTCTCTCTCTCTCTCTCTCTCTCACACACACACACACACACATACCTTAATACGAGACTGTGTGGCTGCATAATACAGATACGCGTGGGACCAGGACATGAACCCATGACCTGGCACTTTCACCAAGGCAGGTACGCTGAGCTCCACAATATTAGTCCCCACACAAGGGGTCTTTAACAGGGCCTGATAGCCTGCTTGATTTCAAATCAACCAAAAAATCAAGTTCTCAGAGATCTACTAGAAACCGCCTGGTGGGGGCAGTGATTATGCAACAAGGGTGATGTGAGGTGCAGAACAGCTCCTAGGGGCTAGAGCAGTAGGGCATTACCTGCATTGGCTAACTGGTCCAATCCTGGGGTGTCCCATATGGTTCCTCCAATCCCCGCCAGGAGTGATCCCCCTACAGAAGCGAACAAAGTAAGCCCTGAGCCTCAGGAGGTGAGCCAGAATCGAAAACAAAAATAAAAGGATAATTCCGCGGTGTGCTTCATGCTTCAGCGGCCATTTCCCCCCCAAATGGCACAGCATGGGAAGGAAGAAATGGCAGCACCTAGGGGGTGCCAAGCAGTCACCTCCCCATGGCCCAGAGGAGAGCAACAAGCCCCTGAGAGATGCCACCAGGGACAGCACCGGGACATCCTACTCCACGGCTCGCGCGAGGCCCCAGAGGAAGACAGAGCAGGTTGGGCACCCCAGGACCAGCAGAAGACACCACGGGGCGGAGAGGTCCTGAAGCAGACGCAGCGGGACTTATATGCCCAAGCCCAAGGAGGAGAAAGCCCTTCAGCACCTGAGTGACCGAGCCGGCTCGACGCACCTCGCATGGGGCTGAGCCCAATGCCTGCTCTCAGGCCACTCAGCAGGGTTGAGAGGCAGAAGGTCAGAGGCTGCCTCCGCCAACAATGGGACTAAAGTCCTGTGGCTGAGTGGGAGCAGAATCTGGCACGGTCCTGGAGGCTTTCTCCTGCAGCGGGTATCTCCGAGCCCTCTGAGGAGGAGTCGAAGAAGATTTTCTTTCTGGGCATTCAGTGAACTAAGAACCACCTGCCGTCGACCCAGAACCTTCTTCCATCCGCCCAGTGATTCTCCTCTTGCGACTTGCCAGCTGCGTCACAATCAGATCAATTTCCAGAGTTCGAAACCAAGCGATGCCCAGCGGGTAAGGCATTGGGTTGCAGCGGTTCCGCCCGCTCGGGTCCGATCCTCAACATTCAGAAAGGTCCCTGAGCACCACCAGGAGTAATTTCTGAGTGCAGAGCCAGGGAGTAACCCCTGAGTGTCACGGGTGACCCAGAAGAAAAAAAGAGTTGAGCTTCACTCACTAACTCTGCATGACTGTCACCGGCCCAGGGCCAAACACGAATCCTTGTCCCCCACCTCCTCCGGGACCAGCAGTGTTCATGAGACTAGGGAGTTCATGTTCCAGTTTCTTCCTGGAGTTTCCTGAGTCTCCATAGAAAAGAAACATTGAAGTATTTACTTCCCTGCCTTAATTCACTTTGCACAAGCACCTCAAGTCTGTCCATCTTGTCCCAAAATCATGGTTCCACCTTTCCGGCAGCATAGTAACCTTGAGGCATCACAACACGGTTTTCGCAGTTGCGGCACTCAGGGTGAGCCCCACATCCTTGACGCCTGTGACTGCGGCGATGAGCATGGTCCTAATCAATGTGTTCATAGCCTCTGTGAAAACCCGAGGAGTAAAATCTGGGATCAGGGCCTGAAGAGAATCTGGCAGAAAAACCTAGTAAGCAGAAAAATTAAGTTTTCATCAGGAAAAGAAAACATGCACAGAAGCAAAACTAAACAGGGTGCTCTGAAGAACCTGGACAGCAAGTGCAGGGATGGGAGAGAGGCAGAGGAACAGCCTCTGTGGCAACACAAAGTAGAAACGGTCACTCTGGACCCAAACTGAGCCAAAAAGTGGTAGCGAGGATTTCATGACAACTGCCCGTACCTCTCTTAAAACCTAATGCTCAAAAATTAGGGAGTGGGGAGAACAGACAGTCAGAGAAGAAGAGTGTCTGCTACAGAGGTTTTTGGGGACAGAGAAGAACTAGGGCGTTGGTGGGGGAAAGAAATGTATACTAGCAAAAGACAGGTGTTGGAACACTTATGACCGAGCCCACTCGTGAATGACCGTAGCTGTGTATCCAGGTAATTCCATTTTAAAAAATATCACTAGATCACTAGATCACTAGACATCCTGTTGTTCATTGATTCCTCCTGGGCACCAGTAACATTTCATTTGACTCCTATCATGTGCCAGTGTAGCCATGACATCTGGTTTTGTTTCAGGAATACCAGAAGGGCCCTTCAAACCGTTCGTTTTAGGGCTCCTGCCCAAAAGAAGTCTGACCATCTTGCCAGGTGGGCGGCCAGGTAATTTTGACATCCATAGAATCCAGTCGGTAACAGCTCTAAGTCCAGCAGTCATCTCCCAAATCTACATTACATGTTCAGCCCATCTGATTTTGATACCTTGGCAAGCGGGACAGTGTCCCTGACTCTGGAACAGCGATGGAGAGTCGGAACTACGGTTCCTTTCTCACTTGAGGGAGGCGTGATATTACAAGCATAGCTCTTTCGATTCTCCTTTGGGAGACCCGAATGGCTCCTCATCCTGCTTTCGAGGGGCACAGGTCTCTGAGGAGTATGTTAATGCAGGAGAACAGTGGAATCAAAGAGACGTGCGCAGAACCGGAGGTTCTTTGCCTTTTTCGCTATTTCTTCGATGCTTTTGAAGGCATTCCATGCCGCTCCTTCCTCCTGCACAGCTCAGGTTTTAGGTCATTCATCATGTTGACTTCTCAACCTAGGTATACATAACTGCTGTATTCAGAGATGTCTGTTCTATTGATAGTGAATGAGGCCTCTGGAACTAGTTCATTTTTTCGTGAACAAAGAGTGCCTGATAAAATGTCAGGCCCGAACTAGGGCTACCAAAACGAAGAAGGACTAAAATGACTGTCTGTACTTTCAATGCACGTACGCTTGGCATCGAAGCATATATTGAGGACCTGATGGTACAAGCACAAAAAGATCAAGTATTTAAAGAAAAAATCATCAATAAAAAATAAAAATAAAGAAAATGGGAGAGTGAGAGGAAGGAGCTCAGTTGTCAGAGCACCTGCCTACTATGTGGGTGCCCCTGAACCCCCCCCCCAGCATCAATGGGATAGCCCTGGTATCCTCAGAGCACTGCTAGGTTGGGCGCCCTCTCCCGAGGATTTGGGCAATTAGGGAAATTAATGCACATAGCAGGGACCAAATCACTTGATCACTTGATATCCCGTTATTCCTGAAGCGGGTGCCAGTAACGTTCCAAATAGAGCCCTAAGAAAATGAGCTTGACACGTATCAACCCCTTCAAGAATCAGGAAGACAGAGGTTGGTGCAAAGGGCAGGGATTAAGGTGTGTGTCTTGCATGCGGCTGCCCTGGTTCCATTCCTAGCACTGCATGGTCCCCGAGCACATCTGGGAGCAACCCCCAAGTGCAAAGAGTAGACCCATAGCACTGTTGTGTGTGACCCAACACATCCCCCTAAAAATCAGTATAAAGAGATTGAGGTGTCTACAACTCACTTAGCTCTCTGGGGGAACCCTACAGTCCTGACTAAACTGTAAATCCACTTGCGGCTACTCTGACTCGGGTAATGTCAACAGCGCGCTAAGGGGAAAGGGGAAGGCAGGTTGTTATCATCTGCGATTTACAGCTGAGGTGAAAGGAGCTTCTGCTCCTGATCTCTCTGTAGGCGCATTCAGCACTGGGCTACTCCCTCTCCTGCCTGACCCCAGCTCCTGAGGCTGCGGGTGTTCTCATTGCCCAGGTGATCAGTGTGGAAGCCCAGGACAGAGCCCACTTGGTGGCTAAGCCACCCTTCCTGGTCGCCAGCCTGGACTTTGCTTTGGAAACTTCTTTCCAGCCTCAGAAGGGAAACTCCTGGCCTTGGGAGGCTCCCAGCCTAGCCCCACTTCCCTACTCAGAAGCAGCTTCCGCCTGCTTCCAGGAAGATCTCGACCCTGTTCCTGGATGGGAATGGGAGCAGTGGAGGGAGGGGGAGAGGGGGAGAGATGATATTTTGATTTAAAAGGCCTCCTGCAGTGTCCTTAGCTAATACAACACTTAATGTAAATGAGACTCATTGTAAATGAGTAAATGAGACAATGAATTATTTCACTAAGACTTCCCAGGGGGCAGAGCAATAGTACAGCAGGGGAGGGCATTTGCCCTGACACAAAGCCCACCAGGTTCAAGTCTCAGACCCCATATGGTCCCTTAAGCACTGACAGGAGTAATTCCTGAGTACAGAGACAGGAGTAACCCAGGAGTAATTCCTGAGTACAGAGCCAGGAGTAACCCCTGAATGTTGATCGGGTGTGACCCAAAACAAAAGAAATCTTTCTCCTGGACCTAGTTCATTGTTAACAAAGATGCAGATGGCACGTATTCTGATGTCATGGCTGAGGGTATTCATTGCCCAGGGAGGAGGGGGGGGGACATCCAAATTTGAGGTCACTGTCCACACTCCCACTCCCAGCCCTGACTCCGCTCCAGTCTAATTACTATCATCTAATGACCGAAGATGCTTTAGAGCCAAGAGGCTCTAATGCAGCAACCCCAGGCCCAACAGAAATGTAGGTAATGCTCGATGTAGAGAATGGGGGAGCTGGAGCCCAGAGCAGTTGGTTCTTAGGTCCAGCAAACAAATCCTGGGTATGTCCCAGGGCTGGTTGGCCGGGATGGCCTAGGGAGGGGAAAGTATAGAAAAATCAGGGCCGGAGTGATAGTCCAGCAGGTAGGGCGTTTACCTTGCATGCAGCTGGCCCATGCCGCCCCTGGGTTCGATCCCGTCAACCCTATATGGTCCCCTGAGCACCACCAGGAGTAATTCCTGAGTGCAGAGCCAGGAGTAACCCCTGAGCATTGCCAGGTGTGACCCAAAAAGAAAAAAAATCGGGAGGAGGGTCATGCTTAGAAATCTCTAAAATATGCAGAAAGGAGAGAGGAGGAGCAGAGGGCTTCTCTTCTTCTTCTTTTCTTCTTCTTCTTCTTCTTCTTCTTCTTTTCTCTCTCCTTCTCCTCCTCCTCCTCCTCTCTCCTCCTCCTCCTCCTCCTCCTCCCTCCTCCTCCTCCTCTTCTTCTTCTTCTTCTTCTTCTTCTTCTTCTTCTTCTTTCTTCTTCTTCTTCTTCTTCTTCTTTCTTCTTCTTCTTCTTTTTCTTCTTCGCGTATCACTCACATCAATCAGTCTTTGCTCAACTACTTGGGCACTGAATTATGTGTGCTGAAGTAGAAAGAAAGAAGGAAAGAAAAAAAGAAAGAGAGAGAGAAAAGAGAGAGAGAAAGAAAGAAAGAAAGAAAAAGAAAGAAAGAAAGAAAGAAAGAAAGAAAGAAAGAAAGAAAGAAAGAAAGAAAGAAAGAAAGAAAGAAGAGAAGAAAGAAAGAAAGAA